>JAAOOA010001140.1:0-85000 GCA_012861695.1 Trematomus loennbergii
TAAAGCCCCACAATATGAACTATTAAAACACATTATTCATCTAGTTTATTTGGTATTAAACTAAAAAAACTAAAACATGCTTATTTATTTAGTTTAGTATATTGCACACTTGTGACTTTCCTCACAGTGTTTGAACTGGTCATGCAGGTGGGAAATGAATAACCAACGTGTTAAACATAATCAAAGGATCACAAAAAACTAAATCAAAATGAAATTCCTGATTAATGTATATATATATTTTTTTAATTCATATTCGATTCTAAATAAAATAAATTGTGCACAAAACTGAAAAAAATAATAGTTATCGGACATAAGACTTAGACTTTTACTGTAACAGAGTATTTCTATTCTCTGGTACTTCTACTTTTACTCAAGTACAAGATCTGAGTACTTCTACTTCGACTCAAGTACAAGATCTGAGTACTTCGACTTCGATCAAGTACAAGATCTGAGTACTTCGACTTCGACTCAAGTACAAGATCTCAGTACTTCTACTTTTACTCAAGTACAAGATCTGAGTACTTCTACTTTTACTCAAGTACAAGATCTGAGTACTTCTATTTTACTCAAGTACAAGATCTGAGTACTTCTACTTAGACTCAAGTACAAGATCTGCGTACTTCTACTTTTACTCAAGTACAATATATGAATACTTCTACTTTTACTCAAGTACAATATCTGAGTACTTCTACTTTTACTCAAGTACAAGATCTGAGTGCTTTACTTTACTCAAGTACAAGATCTGAGTACTTCTACTTCGACTCAAGTACAAGATCTGAGTACTTCGACTTCGACTCAAGTACAAGATCTCAGACTTCTACTTTTACTCAAGTACAAGATCTGAGTACTTCTACTTTTACTCAAGTTACAAGATCTGAGTACTTCTACTTTTACTTGAGTACAAGACCTGAGTGCTTCTACTTTTACTCAAGTACAATATATGAATACTTCTAATTTTACTCAAGTACAATATCTGAGTACTTCTACTTTTACTCAAGTACAAGATCTGAGTGCTTCTACTTTTACTCAAGTACAAGATCTGAGTACTTCTACTTCGACTCAAGTACAAGATCTGCGTACTTCTACTTTTACTCAAGTACAATATATGATACTTCTACTTTTACTCAAGTACAATATCTGAGTACTTCTACTTTTACTCAAGTACAAGATCTGAGTGCTTCTACTTTTACTCAAGTACAAGATCTGAGTACTTCTACTTTACTCAAGTACAAGATCTGAGTACTTCTACTTTTACTCAAGTACAATATCTAGTACTTCTACTTTTACTCAAGTACAAGATCTGAGTGCTTCTACTTTTACTCAAGTACAAGATCTGAGTACTTCTACTTTTACTCAAGTACAAGATCTGAGTACTTCTACTTTTACTAAAGTACAAGATCTGAGTACTTCTACTTTTACTCAAGTACATGATCTGAGTACTTCTACTTTTACTCAAGTACAATATCTGAGTACTTCTACTTTACTCAAGTACAAGATCTGAGTACTTCTACTTTTACTCAAGTACAAGATCTGAGTATTCTACTTCGACTCAAGTACAAGATCTGAGTACTTCTACTTTTATTCAAGATAAGATATGAATACTTCTACTTTTACTCAAGCACAAGATCTGAGTACTTCTACTTTTACTCAAGCACAAGATCTGAGTACTTCTACTTTTACTCAAGTACAAGATCTGAGTACTTCTACTTTTACTCAAGTACAAGATATGAATACTTCTACTTTTACTCAAGTACAAGATCTGAGTACTTCTACTTTTACTCAAGTACAAGATCTGAGTACTTCTACTTCGACTCAAGTACAAGATCTGAGTACTTCTACTTTTATTCAAGTATAAGATATGAATACTTCTACTTTTACTCAAGCACAAGATCTGAGTACTTCTACTTTTACTCAAGTACAAGATCTGAGTACTTCTACTTTTACTCAAGTACAAGATCTGAGTTACTTCTACTTTTACTCAAGTACAAGATCTGAGTACTTCTACTTCGACTCAAGTACAAGATCTGAGTACAGATGGAGCATCTTATTTCAGACTCCAGCAACAGCTTCCTGCCTACTACCAGCCAGTACCTGCCTAAGACCTGCCAAAGACCAGTATCTGGGAATGTAAGCCCTCCCACTATTTCCAAGAGGGCGTTGCCAGATTTCAATTTCAGGATTTAACCAGGAGATGGCGCATATATTAAATAACTATGGCCAACTAAGACTTAGTTTTTCACAAGAGAAAATGCAGATATATTATATAAAAAACTAAAGTTAAAATCTGTTTTAATGCCCCAAGCCAATAAAACACTTGTTAAAAAAATCCTGAGTGAGGCTTCATAAATTGCATTAGCTGACGCTTTTATCCAAAGCGACTTACTATTTAATAAATGATAAATGATTATTCATAACAAATATGAGTGATGTGTGATTATTATTCATGCTATATACTGATATAGGGCTAAAGTAAGCAATCAATCTGCAAATGAACCCTTAGTTGTTAATATATTTATTC
This sequence comes from Trematomus loennbergii, assembly GCA_012861695.1. Classification (NCBI taxonomy): domain Eukaryota; kingdom Metazoa; phylum Chordata; class Actinopteri; order Perciformes; family Nototheniidae; genus Trematomus; species Trematomus loennbergii. The sequence goes on from JAAOOA010001140.1 coordinate 2,519, forward strand.
AGACAATGTGAGTAGAAATACAGAAATTCTGCTCCCACCTAAGGCCAACGTTGCAATATTACAACATTTCCTAAAAACTTACCAAAACGTAAACATTTTTAAAACTCTTCATTCTGCTCCAGAGGCCAGGGGTACATTGGGATTTGATATGTGGGGGGGCTCTGTTAGAAGGTGCGACGGGGGGGGGGGGGGGGGGGGGGAGAGTTAGACGCTCGTGAATTGTCAACGGGGGGGGTTGACATCAGAGCATTGTCCTATGGGCTTAGCCCCGGACAGGTACAAAAAGGTATTCACTCAGAGGGGGGTACTAAATGCCACCCATTTACATGTAGGCAAACAAAATCAACATACAGTATGGGGTGGGGGATGGTGAATCAGCTATGTTACTATTTATAATGTTATGTTGTTACAACAGAAGATGTTTTTCTTTATATTGAAGTTAAATGCATCAATCTGGTGCACTTGAGGTCAAAATTAAGAGATTTATGGATACGCTGGAAGTACAAGATCTGATACTTCTAATTTTACTCAAGTACAAATATGAATACTTCTACTTTTACTCAAGTACAAGATCTGAGTACTTCTACTTTTACTCAAGTACAAGATCTGAGTACTTTACTTTTACTCAAGTACAAGATCTGAGTACTTCTACTTCGACTCAAGTACAAGATCTGAGTACTTGTACTATTATTCAAGTATAAGATATGAATACTTCTACTTTTACTCAAGTACAAGATCTGAGTACTTCTACTTTTACTCAAGTACAAGATATGAATACTTCTACTTTTACTCAAGTACAAGATCTGAGTACTTCTACTTTTACTAAAGTACAAGATCTGAGTACTTCTACTTTTACTCAAGTACAAGATCTGAGTACTTCTACTTTACTCTAGTACAAGATATGAATACTTCTACTTTTACTCAAGTACAAGACCTGAGTACTTCTACTTCGACTCAAGTACAAGATCTGAGTACTTCTACTTTTACTCAAGTACAAGATATGAATACTTCTACTTTTACTCAAGTACAATATCTGAGTACTTCTACTTTTACTCAAGTACAAGATCCGAGTGCTTCTACTTTTACTCAAGTACAAGATATGAATACTTCTACTTTTACTCAAGTACAAGATCTGAGTACTTCTCCCTCCTCTGTTCCTTACGATATTTTGTGATTCTTCTTCGTTGGTTTGGGAGTGATTCAGGCTCTACACTGTAATCTTTTACCTAAAACATTGAGTCCATTAACCTCCCACTGATGAATGTTCATGTATTACATCCTCTCCATCAGTAAAGCATGTAACAGCTGATAAAAGCTCCTCTGTAGACACTAAGAGAGTGGATCACATCACTCCTGTTCTGAAGTCTTACACTGGCTTCCTGTGTGTCAAAGAATAGATTTCAAATACTGCTGCTGGTTTATAAAGCACTGAATGGTTTAGGCCCTAACTACATTTCTGACCTACTGCTAAATGATGAACCATCCAGATCTCTCAGGTCTTCAGGGACTGGTCAGCTTTCTGTCCCCAGAGTCAGAACTAAACAGGAGAAGCAGCGTTCAGTTATTGTGCTCCAAATATCTGGAACAAACTCCCAGAAACCTGCAGGTCCGCTGCAACTCTTACTACTTTTAAATCCAGGCTGAAGACTTTTCTTTTTGCCGCTGCTTTTAATTGAAACTGAGCGGTTGTGTTTCGTTTTTGGTTAATGAACATTTGGGGCTAGTAACCCCAGGGTGTCTGGGGACTTTGTCCTGGCTGGTTTCCTCTGTGTATCCTGCTCGGGACGTATGTGCCATACAAGCGTACACAGCTCATGTTCGGAGAAACCTTAAAGAAAGGCATCAGTAAAGTGGAACTTCTGTGTGAACTATTCACATCTTAAACGGCACTGTAACTGTTTATTCATGTACTTTTTATTTTAATGTTTATTTTATTATCTTTGCTTTTTTTCTATATAAATAAACTTGCCTTGCCTTCTGTATTCTAAACTCTACTGACCTTTAAACATCAAATTGTTTGGTTCTGTTTTGGAAACTGATTGGTTCTGTTTCAAATCAGAGCTTTTATCCCAGCATGCCCTCTGATGGGCATTGATGATTACAGTCAAATGTTCCCAGACACACACACACACACACACACACACACACACACACACACACAACACACACACACACACACACACACACACACACAACACCACACACACAACACACACACACACACATTGTTGTGGTTCCCATCAGAAGTGCATAAAGACATCAATCGTCTGTTTCTTAACGCATTCCTCCTCAACTTTATATCTTATTTTATCACTAAATGACTCATTCTCATTCTTTCCAGGCGAGGCAAGTCCTGGGAGACAACTTCTGCCAGAGTGAGTACACACACACACACACACACACACACACACACACACACACACACACACAACACACACACACACACACACACACACACACACACACACACACACACACATACACACATACCATGTATACATCACTTCAGGGCAGGGGTGGCCCACTTCGGTACCGCAAGTAAATACCGCTAGTAAATTGTCGACGGGACGGGACGGGACGGGGCGGGACGGTGCTAGTGACTTATCGACCGGCCCACTTCAGTACCGGCCCATCGGGATACGTCCCGAACGTCCCGATGGCCAGTCCGCCACTGCTTCGGGGACATTACATTGACTTACATGCATTTCCTGGAGACTTATCCTAACCTTAACCATAACCAACACAAACCTAACCCTAACCCTTACCTTAACCACGACTAAAATTAATGAAACCCCTCATGGGAACCTCCATTATGTCCCCATAAGGGAGACGAGTCCCCACACGTGACTGTGTAAACAGATTTAGGTCCCCACAAGGATGGTAATGCTAGGCCACCACACACACACACACACACACACACACACACACACACACACACACACACACACCACACACACACTCATTGTCTACACATGTAATGACATCACTTCCTGTCTGCAGCTCCTCAGTTCGACCTGAAGAAATCCTCCGCCTCGCCGCGATTGGACGATCCTCTCGGGGTCCACCGAGGCCGACGCCCATCAGGTCAGTGGACCACTTTACTCGTAGAAACTACAATATATTTGACATTATAATATATATATACACTTAAAGGTCCCCTATTATTCTGTTCTTCATCAATATATCACAGGTCTCAGATATATCCAGAGCCTGTCTCTGATTGGGCTGAAACACCAAACAGATTATTGCAGCATTACCATAATCCCCTCTGTTTCAGCCCTGTTCCAAAGTGCTGATTCTTTGTCTGTTACTTTAGATGAAAATAAGGAGCCCCCCCACGCCCCTCTGGTTTTTATATAAATGGATGAGTCTCTTTCCACAGAGGGGGACACATGTTGATGTAGAAGAGACATGAAGAAGGGGAGACAATGTTGATGTAGAAGAGACATGAAGAAGAGGGGACACATGTTGATGTAGAAGAGACATGAAGAAGAGGGGACACATGTTGATGTAGAAGAGACATGAAGAAGAGGGGACACATGTTGATGTAGAAGAGACATGAAGAAGAGGGGACACATGTTGATGTAGAAGAGAATGAAGAAGAGGGGACACATTGATGTAGAAGAGACATGGAGAAGAGGGGACACATGTTGATGTAGAAGAGACATGATGAAGAGGGGACACATGTTGATGTAGAAGAGACATGAAGAAGAGGGGACACATGTTGATGAAGAAGAGACATGAAGAAGAGGGGACACATGTGATGAAGAAGAGACATGAAGAAGAGGGGACAGTTGATGTAGAAGAGAATGAAGAAGAGGGACACATGTTGATGTAGAAGAGACATGAAGAAGAGGGACACATGTTGATGTAGAAGAGACATGAAGAAGAGGGGACACATGTTGATGTAGAAGAGACATGAAGAAGAGGATGTACATAATAGGTGACCTTTAACTTAGAAAGAACAAGTCCCATAAACATATAAACAAACACAGAAATACAGAAAATGAAGAATCTAACTTTTTATCAAACATCGGGATGTATTTCCAACAAGTTCTCTGTGTGTAGAAACCTGATGTATTCCTCCCTCTGTGCCCTAGAGCTCCATTGTAATAAAACACACATGATTAATGTTCCATCATTTATGAACACACACTTAAGATCCTTTTAGAGCCCACACACACCGTCCTGCGTCAACAAAACACTCACTTCAGCTGCAAATGTAGATTAATCCGCCGCCGAAAGTAGTCCCCAAAATGCACTATTTCCTCCTGTTTGTTTGATGTAAACTACAGAGAAGAGAGATGAATGATGTGAAATGTAACCAAGTGTTAAATCAGACTTGAGTTCCACCTGGAGTAAATCCACAAGCTACCCTGCAGTATACAAGTCATTCAAACTAGCTGCACCTTTACCAGCTTGAGAACACTTTCATGATCAATCATTATAAAACATATCATATATTATTCTGAAATGGACCAATCTGCACAATGACTACTTTACTGTCGCTACTTTCACTATATTTTGATGAGAATACTTTTCTACTTTGACTGAGGAACATTTTGAATACAGGACTTTCACTGAAACAGAGTATTCCTACACTCTGGTACTTCTATTTTACTCAAGAACAAGATCTGAGTACTTCTACTTTTACTCAAGTACAAGATCTGAGTACTTCTACTTTTATTCAAGTACAAGATCTGAGTACTTCTTCCCCTCTGGTAGTAAGTGGGACAGTATTGATCTCATGGATCTGATTGCCTGTTTGACCTCCTCTCCCTGCAGAGCCCTCTGAGCTGACCTTCACTCCGGAGAAATCCAGGAAGGGTCTTCCTCTGCTGCTGGAGGGAACCTGCCGTACAGACAACGCTCCAGACGACGATCAGGTACACACAATACATACACACACACCCATACATACACACACTCTCACACACACACACACACACACACACACACACACACACACATACACACACTCTCACACACACACACACACACACACACACACACACACACACACACACATACATACACACACTCTCACACACACACACACACACACACACACATACATACACACACTCTCACACACACACACACACACACACACACACACACACACACTCACACACACACACACACACCACACACACACACACACACACACACACACACACACACACACACACACACACACACACACACACACACACACACACACCAGAGATGGCAAAAGTACACACATCCTTTACTCAAGTAGAAGTACAGATACTCGTGTTTAAAAATACTCTGGTGAAAGTAGAAGTACTGACTAAACTTCTTTACTCAAGTAAAGTAAAGAGGGCTTTGAAATGTACTTCAGTAAAAAGTACCCATAACTAGCAGCTGTTTTAAAGAGTACCTGACCTCCCTTTATATTAATAGAACAATAATGTCATTGTTAGCTAATGAATGTTTCCATGCTGAACAACGGCAACATGACAACGTTTTCATTGGTCCCTCTTCTTTAGAGAAGACCAGGAAATGATGGATACACGGATCGTGTTCAAATCAATAGGCACGCAATGACTCTAAATAATAATGATCACGCCACCAAACACACATTCAAACTAAAGGAACCAGCCTGTTTGGGAAATGTGAGAAGTAGAAAGTACAGGTATTTGGTTCAACATGTAAGAAGTAGAAAGTACAGGTATTTGTGTTCAACATGTAAGAAGTAGAAAGTACAGGTATTTGGTTCAACATGTAAGAAGTAGAAAGTACAGGTATTTGGTTCAACATGTAAGAAGTAGAAAGTACAGGTATTTGGTTCAACATGTAAGAAGTAGAAAGTACAGGTATTTGTGTTCAACATGTAAGAAGTAGAAAGTACAGGTATTTGTGTTCAACATGTAAGAAGTAGAAAGTACAGGTATTTGTGTTCAACATGTAAGAAGTAGAAAGTACAGGTATTTGGTTCAACATGTAAGAAGTAGAAAGTACAGGTATTTGTGTTCAACATGTAAGAAGTAGAAAGTACAGGTATTTGTGTTCAACATGTAAGAAGTAGAAAGTACAGGTATTTGTGTTCAACATGTAAGAAGTAGAAAGTACAGGTATTTGTGTTCAACATGTAAGAAGTAGAAAGTACAGGTATTTGTGTTCAACATGTAAGAAGTAGAAAGTACAGGTATTTGTGTTCAACATGTAAGAAGTAGAAAGTACAGGTATTTGTGTTCAACATGTAAGAAGTAGAAAGTACAGGTATTTGTGTTCAACATGTAAGAAGTAGAAAGTACAGGTATTTGTGTTCAACATGTAAGAAGTAGAAAGTACAGGTATTTGTGTTCAACATGTAAGAAGTAGAAAGTACAGGTATTTGTGTTCAACATGTAAGAAGTAGAAAGTACAGGTATTTGTGTTCAACATGTAAGAAGTAGAAAGTACAGGTATTTGTGTTCAACATGTAAGAAGTAGAAAGTACAGGTATTTGTGTTCAACATGTAAGAAGTAGAAAGTACAGGTATTTGTGTTCAACATGTAAGAAGTAGAAAGTACAGGTATTTGTGTTCAACATGTAAGAAGTAGAAAGTACAGGTATTTGTGTTCAACATGTAAGAAGTAGAAAGTACAGGTATTTGTGTTCAACATGTAAGAAGTAGAAAGTACAGGTATTTGTGTTCAACATGTAAGAAGTAGAAAGTACAGGTATTTGTGTTCAACATGTAAGAAGTAGAAAGTACAGGTATTTGTGTTCAAATGTAAGAAGTAGAAAGTACAGGTATTTGGTTCAACATGTAAGAAGTAGAAAGTACAGGTATTTGTGTTCAACATGTAAGAAGTAGAAAGTACAGGTATTTGTGTTCAACATGTAAGAAGTCAAAGGAAAAAGTGGTCAGAAAAATAAGTAGTGGAGTAAAGTACTGAGACCAGAAAATGTACTTAAGTACAGATAGAAGTATTTGTACTCACTACTTCCTCTTGTACACACACACCGTTCATATAAACACACACACGCCTTCAGTCCGCTCCACACACACATCTGGTTGTTCCTCCTCTCCAGCTGTTGCTCTCTGTTTCTCTTCCAGCTCCGGCTAAAGACATCGAGGCGGCGTTTCATCCCAGTGGTGAGAGACACATTAATCCCTCTGATGATGCTCAGAGACACAGCAGCTGCTCCCACAATGCATCTCACATGTCCTGAACTAACAAAGGACAAGGATCAGTTCAACAGCAATATATCTTTTCTTAGTACTTGCTATGTTGAGTTTCGGTGCCAAATGCAGAAATCAGTTGCAGTTGATAAAGCCAGATGCTCCAGAGATAAGGCACACTTTAATCATGTGTCCATTTTCAGAAAAAGGCACATTCATTAAACGCATTCAAACTGAAGGCATGATGAACAAATCAATACATGAAATGAAAGAAGGAGACGTCTGAACACAACCAGGAGCCACCATGTGTACTCAGTATACTTCCATGTGCACATATAGTGTTGTTAATGAAGTCTACTTATTATATATCAAAGTCAACTTTTTCCCACAATCCAGAGGAGTACAAAATACAAATATATATAAAATACGTATATACATATATATACACGATCAACAGCCACATGTAATTAGTGCTGTGGACATTAAAAAGAGACACATAGAGGTTTTTATATGTTTTATTTTGTGTGCCTAAACTTATCATGCATTATCACCGGCAGCAGCAAGAACATAGGACTCAAAATCACAAGCAGACAAAAAGGGGTTTAGTCGAGTCTTTAATCCAAAGAAGGCAGAAGTATAAAGAATTAGGGACAGGTGAGACTCAGGTGAGGAAGAGAGGACATTATCCAGGATGTGACTAAACCAAAATCTGCAAATCAAAACTAACGTGTTGTAAATATCTCTGTCTCTCTTCTTCTTCTTCTTCTCTCTGCACCTAACGGGGATCCTGCAGCTCTGAAGGTAACACAGTTTTATTCTCCACTAACTCTGAAACAGACTACAACCTGCTTTTAACATGTTTGATATAACCTTGAATGAAAGTCTTTAAACACTGAATGTTATACTACATAAAGTCCTTTTTAACATTTCAGTAATCCTGCTTACAAGAAAGTAATTCAAAAGTCTTTCAAAAGTAAGAACTAATAATAGACTCTGACATGTTAACGTTGTATTGTTAGAGTGTGAAGTCATAATGATCTGTATAAGAAGAGTTGACCAGTGGCGAGCCGTCAGGGGGCCCTCTGTGAGGGCCTAAGATATTCCAAAAAAAATATTTAAAAACATTAAAAAAAAAATATTTTTTTTAAATATATATTTTTTTAATATTATTTTTGTTATATTTTTCATTAGTTTTACCAAAAAAAAACTTGATTTAATAAAATAACATTTCCAAATAAATAAAATCCTTCGAATCTGCCTGTTCAGTCTCTGTTTGAATGTCAGTTACTATAGCGGGCCTCTCTGCGATTCACAGAGGGTTGCTATAGTAACTGAACGAGAGAGTAATGTCAAATGACAGTACAATTGACCAATCATATCTTCCCTCTAAATGGGTGGGTTTTATTATCGCGGACTTTATGACGAGTTCCGCCCGCTGTGAAACTGTTCTTGTTTCCATAGCAACAACAACTTCCTGTCAACAGCGTGACTCCTTCAAAATAAAAGCATGCTAAATTACACTTAAGACATACAACTGCAACAAAAGTAACAAACACAATGCAATATCATTTTCAATGTCAAAGAACACAAATTGGGTTCACAGGTGTTGTTTTGTGTGGTAGAGGGTCGCTGTCATTGATGCGTTTTGCACCCTGGGCCGTTGTTTTGATATCCGCTGAAGTATACGCTGTGACGTAATAACTCTTTTTTTCGAGGGAAGGGGTGGGGGTCAGAGGGCCTAGGTATAAAGCTCACGGCTCGCCACTGGAGTTGACATACCACAGAAAGTGATCATTCTCAAACCAAAGATAAATCCATAGAAAACACAGCTTTGGTGATGTTGGATTAGCTCAAACGATGTAGCATGAGTTGACCTTGAAGAAAGGACCAGCTTAAAGAAGCTACATTGATAAAATGACGTTTGTGATGGAAACTTCTGAAGCAATGGAGTCGAAACTCAGAGAGACACGAGGAGAGATGGAGCTTTGATGGCAAACAGCTGAAGGTTTATTTGGAGTTGAGCTGCCAAACCAATCCTCCAGATATCGTCTGCAGTTCCAGGTTTTAACCAGTTCAGAGTGTAATAAACCAAATAGGAAAGAATGTGCGCCAGGAAAAAGAAGGTCTTCTAGATTTCACAGAACATAAATAATAATAATCTAATAAATCTCATGGCAGCTGGTGCTCGGTTATAAACTGGAAACAACAATGATCCAGAGCTCCTTAAGAGAGATAGCAGAAATACCCAAGGCCGTAGATCACGGGTGTCCAAACTACGGCCCGGGGGCCAAATGCGGCCCGCAGGCCATTTTGAATCGGCCCTCAGCTAATTCAAAAAGTATAATGGAATATGGCCCACAAATGAAACTTGTGCTTGTCGTACTTAAATATATATGCAAACATATATTACACGGTAGTATTCATGTGTTAATAAGCCCAATGTTCAAATCAATTCAATCAATTAAAGTTGAAAACATTTTCTAACAAATCTTAGTTAATAAGAAAAAAGCCCAATAACTTATTACTTACTTATAAGCTCAAAATACATCCTTCATATTTCCTGTTCTTAAAAGCAGTCTGAGGCTCCTGCTGTAAGGAATGAGCTGCTAACAGAATACATGAAACCCTCTGGAGAGCTGTGATGGAGGCTGTTGTTTTTCTTAAGGCATTTTCAAGTATCAAGCATTATCTACCGACATTTGATTGATTTGACTAACTTATAAGGCAGTATACCTCACCTCTAGCCTTTGTGTGTTTTTCTGTATTTGGCCCTCAGTGAAAAACGTTTGGAAACCCCTGACATATAGCATGAGTTGACCTTGAAGAAAGGACCAGCAGAAGTTAAAAGGATGAGATAAACCTAAATGATGAACAGGAAATTGTTAAACTGACCCTCTTGTTGTTGTTGTTGTTGTTCAGCCGGCGGGCAGTGAGGGCAAGCTGACAGGCAGCACCTCCTCAGTCATCCAGCTGGAGAACCAGAGCACAGAGCCAGCGCTGAGGCCACAGGAAGAGGTACTTCATTTTGAGGCGGAGGAAGCGGGATTTTAGATTACAAAATATCTGAGAAGACGGGATGTTTATAGATGATTTCAGGGGAAGCTCTGGCTCAAGACGTAGATGGACACACACACACATGTTTTTATTTTCTAAATAAGGGGAAAGTATGTTGTGGTGGGCGTGTGATGACTACACAGTATAATCCGGAGATATCTGAGATAAGGACCATATGTTCACTGGCTCAGTGTTAACATGGACTCTTTAAGTGTTAATTTAACACTATGTGTGTCTGACTTGTGTGTGTTGAGTGTGTGTGTCTGTGTGTGTGTGTGTGTGTGTGTGTGTGTGTGTGTGTGTGTGTGTGTGTGTGTGTGGTGTGTGTTGTGTGTGTGTGTGTGTGTGTGTGTGTGTGTGTGTGTGTGTGTGTGTGAACTTCTGATGAGCTGCTTCTGTCTGAATGTGGTCCCAAAGACTAGAAATATGATGTATTACGTGTCAGCAGGAATAAGTCTGAGGTATATAGATTTCTAAATGTGGTCCCAAAGACTAGAAGTAGGATGTACGTGTCAGAGCTGCTCCTTTTTCAAAATCCTTATTCCTCACACTGCGTTTCTTTCTTTTTTATTAAAAAGGAGAGACTTGAATTTAACTGATGGCAATATTTTTTTTAGATCTTTTGCTCATATTTTTATCAGGATTATTTAATATATTTATATATATCAAATAATCATGGAGGTAAAATGTGATATTGGGACAAAAACATTTGGAAATATTGGAAAAATATAAATATATCAACCCTGTCAAAACAAAGATTTAGTATCCTAAAACAATGCTAGTTTCTTATTAATTTAAGGTAAAAATAATGACATACTAAGTCAACATTGTTCTATAGATATAGCCATAATGTCAGTATCACTAAAACTATTTTGAAAATGAAAAACGTATCTGACCTGATCCCCTCTGGACTATATTTGATGGATTAAAAAAACATCTGCTTGTTTATTAACCCACTTTTTTTGGTTCCCAATTTTTTCTACGAATGAGAAGGAAGAGGATGACGAGGAGATGCCCCCCTTCTGCCCCCCTCCCACCCTTTCCATCACTGAAGAGATCCTGGAGTTCATCAACCAGAGCAGAGCAAGGGAGGGTCTGAAGGCCATCCACTGCGACCCCCCGTGAGAAACACCTCCCTTTACATAATAATAATAATTATTATTATTATTTATTTATTTATTTGTTTATTCCACACATGGCAGTTATTTTAAAACAAAGCATGTACACTTTACAAAACGACTAACGACTCGACTCCCGATATTAATTGAAATTCATTTATTGACTTAAAAATGATCGTATTTCACCCGCCAAGAAAAAAACACACCAATGGCTGGAACTGCGACAACAACTTTCAGTACCACTGTCCAAGTCTGTTTAGAGTTTCTGATCCACTAACTAATGTTCGTTTATACGCTTATTGAAATCTCTAAGAAAAACATCGTTTTTCTAGAATAGATTACAAATTGCCCGAACATGGTACAAGTTAGGCTTTCTCTGTTGTGGAGATAATCCGGGAGAGTGGGTAAAAGTGTATTTTGTTGCTGGGTTAAAGGGTTAAAGCATTCAAAATACCAAAACAACACTAAAAGCACTAACCCTAACCACTACTTTCTGTATTTGACTTTCCACTTTAGGACCTAATTTACCACCTCAGTCACTTTGGAGCTTCATTTGATGCTCATACTGTCATTTTAAAGCACTTGTTTCTTACTTTTCTTTCAGGAGCAGGTCCTGGATCAGCCCAAAGAGAGTCCTCCTCCAGAGCAGACCAACTTCACCTGCCCACTGCCCCCAGTCACATGCCCCTCCAGTCCAGAACTCATACCCACAATGCAACTGGAGCAGGAAACAGCAGAGATGGAGGACGACGCCGCCATCCTCCAGAGTCAGAGCGAAGACCTCAACGAGGAAAACCAACCTGGAGACGAAACGATAACAAATGAAGTCCAAGACATTTCAAGTGAAGTGGAAAAGGATGTGGAGGCTGATGAGGAGTCACAAGTAGAGGTGGTAGAACAAGAGAAAGAAGAAGAAGAGACGAGAACAAGGGATGAAGAGGAAGAACAGAAGTTAGATCTGAATCCCTGCATCTTACCAAAGGAGGAACAAGTCAGCAGTTGTCAATCACCAAAGGAAGACGAAGAGTCCACCATGTCCTCTCCAAATCCAAATCCCCCCCTCCAGAGATGCCAGCTGCCCACAAGGAGCTCTCATCTCACCAAACGAGACAAGAAGATCATCGAAAAGATCCGGAGTTACTACGAGGCGGCAGCCGAGGCCGAGGAGGACGAGCTGGAGGAGGCAGATGAAGATGGAGAAGGAGAAGGAGAAGGAGTGGAGTCCATAAGGAGAAACAGTTTTTCACAGATCCCATCGGGTCTGGTGAAGACGTCGGTATCGCGCTTCGATGTGAACGGACACCAGGAGGAGGTAGAGAGCGCAGGGTCCAGAACGACTGAAGCAACAGATGCAGAGATGGAGCCCCATTCCCCCATTAGTCCTGTATCTTCCCCATCAGCAGATGCAGAACATGATGGACAGGCAGATTATCCAATTAGCTCCTTGGATTTTGAAGCACAGGGCCCAGCGTCTTCTGTGATGCCAGACAATGAGACCCGAAGCAAGGAGATCTAAATCTAGAGTCAAATCAAGATGTTCCTGTTGGAGAAGAGGCGGACATTCAGGACGAAAAAGAGGACGTCTGCAAGAAACCAATAGAGGAAGTATTTGATGAACAGCAGGAGGATGAGACAAGTGTTGTAGCTACTCAGGAGCAGGGTATACATTCACCACCATCAACTATTACCGATACGTGTAGAGAGGAATCCATCAAACCCAGTGCTGGAACCCAAGCGCTTGTGAATGGGCACACGCCTATTCAAGAACAACCAAGTGGAAGCAGCATTGAAGCCCCTAAACCTCTGCCAACTACAGAAACTAGTCAACAACTGAGACCAAAGAGTCCACTGTGACTAGAACCCAACAAAGTGACCTGGAAAAGACCATCGGGAACCTCGAGGGTCTTCCCAGTCAGATCAAAGTGGGCCGATGGTCTCGCCACTCCAGGATTGTAAGCGACAACCGGGTCTTGTTTGAGGGCATGGGATCGGATGTAGCTGGGATCGGGTTGTTTGAGGCGAGCCCCGTGGTGGACCCCATGCTGATGGAAAACTCTGAGAGGATTCTGAGCAAGGTCCAAACTATCGCCCGGATGTACAGCGCCAAAGCCAGCACCATGAAGGTCCCACTGCACCAGAAACGCTCCGGTGGTGCCTGGAACCAATCGTGGAGCTCCAATCGAGTGTCAGGACGGTCAAATCAGAGCCAGACTGAAAGCAGGGGATCTCAAAACCAGACCCAGACCCAGACCCAGTACAGGCAGCAGACGCAAAACCAAATGGATGTAAACCAGTCGTATGACCACGCAGAGACCAAATATGGACACCAAGTTCAGACCAAGGCCAAAGTCCAGAGTCAAACGGAAAGTAGGCAACGATCGCAGAGCCAAACTCACAGCCAGATGCGGAGTCAGACACTTTATCAGAGCCAGAACCAGAACAAGACCCACAGCCAAAACCAGAACCAGACTTACAGCCAGAACCAGAACCTGATCAGGGAGGAACAAACCATTCATGAGGAGAGGACCATAAAGACAGCAGAGAACCTGACTAGTGGTGGGTTGGCCTTCAAGGATTGAAGTTTCAAGGCTTTTATTGTCATTTGTACATACAGTGTAGATGTGTCAATGACAATCTGAGGTCACAGGCTCCTCCAACAGTGCAACACAATAAAACAGATCAAATAGTGCAAGGAAATACAAATAAAATAGAATAGAAATAGTGCAAGAAGAGTCTATAGTAATTGGAATATGATATATCAGATAAATAGTTGTTTTAAGTTGCAAACAGATGAATGTTATGGATGTTCTTGTTTAACTGTCTTATGGCCTGAGTCTGGTGGTTTTAGACCTTTAGGCCTTAACCTCCTTCAAAGATACAATAATTGGGTTTTTTCTTGGAGATTCATTCATTTCAGATCAGATCAGAATAGCAGATTGTGCAGATAAGGTGAGGAGAGTAGAATTGCATGACTAAGAATGCACAAAAAAAAAGTAGCAGTCTATTTGTTTTTAAAAAGTGACCGTATAGAATTAAAGAGCTGGTCGGTATTATAAGCCAGTTGTAAATAAACCTTGGAGATTCATTAGTTTCAGATCAGATCCTTTATTTTGTCCCGCAACGTGAAAATGTACATTATTACAACAGCAGGTATTTGTATTTATTTATAGAAGAACCATGCATACAAAAAACAGATGCAATATGCCAGATTATAGCTAATAGCTCATTTCCATCTGTGGTCCTCAGGCAGGTTCATAACAATCAGGTAGTGCAGATAAGGTGAGGAGGATAGAATTACATCTTAAAAAATATAAAAAAGACTAAGTATGCACATGATATCATTAACGAAAGAACACAATAAGTCAGAAACACAAAAACAAATAGAAGATGGCTAAAAAAGTAGCAGTATATTTGTTTTAAATAGACGTGAATTGCAGGAGGAGTATGTCCCTTGTATTGCACAAGGTTTTATATTAAGGACAGTTTTATTGCACCTCAGGGGTTAAGTTTGTTCCTGATGACTATTCCCACACTAAGAGCCATGCTGCTACATGACTAACTACTCCCCCTTCTTTATGGATATAAAAATACACAAAACATCATCTGGGAAAGATAAGAATCCAAATTCCTTCCCAGGAAAAACGTTTTATGAATAACAGCATTTTTTGAATGCTTCCGATTTGCAGTAATGGAAACAGACCCTCAGGATAGATAGTTTAGTTTTAGGAGTTTGAGGTGTGTCAGCACTTGAAGTATGCTCTCCTCAAAGCCACCAGACTCCATCGACAGACACAGTCATTTCCCCTAAACCAGGGGTGTCAAACTCAATTTCATCACAGGCCACATCAGCATCATGGTTGCACTAAAGGGCCGGTTGTAACTTTAAGACTATATAAAAATACATATATAAATATTTAATATATATAAAATAATGTATTATATTACATCATTGTCTCTGCATTGGATTATTATGGGATAGGGTAATAACTTCATAATTAACTACGTCTGAAAGCAGAAGTCTAGGGGAAATAATTGCAAGTCTCTTCAGGAGAAAGTCACAAAATGATTTAAAAAGCAAAGCCAAATTCTGAAAAGAAAAAAAAGTCTAATTCTAAGAAAAAAGTCAAATGAGAGATGCATTGTGGGACATGTAGTTTATGGGCAACGTGCTTCTGTAAATCGGCATGTAATCGTATAATAAAACATATTATATTCTTTCAGAGCTCTTGCGGGGCCACAGAAAATGAAGTCGCGGGCCGGATTTGGCCCCCGGGCCTTGAGTTTGAAACCCCTGCCCTAAACGGTCGTAGAAAAACACGTTAGTGTCAATAAAACTGAACGAAACCACCTTTTTTAAACGGTCCGCTGTTCTGAAAAACTGTTAAAAATACGGTTTTACAGTTTGAAAGACAGACTTAATAAGGAACAGATATAAAAAAATAGGTAACACGGTTAAGGTTAGTTTATTTATATAGCACCTTTCAGACACAAAGGCAATTCAAAGTGTTTTACATAGGCAATCGCCCATTTTGCAAATTGTCCCTTTTTTTTATTCATTCAAAAAAATTCTCATTTTGGTGTAAATCGAGTACTATGTATTTGTTCTCTGTGGTTTTCTTCCAGACTTCCTGGAGCCAGCGTCGGCCCCCTGTGATCCTCTTCTGATTGGTCAAGTGTTTGAGAAAGAGGATCAAACCCCGGCCTGTCAGAGCCAATCGAACGCCTTCACCCTCTCCAGACCGCGGGACTTCATCTCCGCTTTGAACAAAGAACGAGACTCCATGACACAAAACCAGAACGATCGTTCAGACGCCGAGGAGAGGCAGAATAGACAGAGGTGAGTCTTTACAGGACGTTCAGGCTAAACACCGTGCTTTCCAGAGGTCCTTTACTTGTAGTATTTTTGACTTTTTATTTAAATTATCCAGAAAATGTTATATTGTTTATGTTTGATATAATATCTTTCATTTTTTTTTTTTTTTTTATCATTGCTTATTCTCTTTTCCACTTTTTAAAGTATTTTAGGTATTGTCTATCTATCTATCTATCTATCTATCTATCTATCTATCTATCTATCTCTCTCTAAAGACGTTATATTATATTCTTAATGTGGATTTTGAACTTTCTTCTCTGTCTTTAATGAATAGTGTGTTTTCCTTTTCATTTCTCTGTGTGTCTAAAGCACTATTAGTTGCCTTTGTGTCTGCAATGTGCTTTCCTAACCTCAACTTTAAATGACAAGACTAGTTCAACTACACTACCAAACATAACTCTTTTATAATGTTTACAGTCCTACTGAAGGGTCCAAGTAGCAAGAGAGACTCTAGCTCTTTAACATTGTAAGCAAAACTGCCATTGGCCAATTCCCCACCCTTAGAGATGTTATAGAAGCAGCTAAATGTTATAGAACCAGCTAAATGAACCTGATTTAATGTCCACTACAAATCGTACCCATTGCTTCTTAAAGTCTTGACTTGTTTGTGTCGCCTGCAGGTCGGAGTTGATTGGTGGACGCCATGTTTCCTCCGTCTGTGAAAACTCCACATCCGAGCCTAACCCCTCTGCTCTCAACATACCAAAGTCTGACATTTCCAAACAAAGAGATCAGAAGGATTTACCAGCTGTCCAATATATACAAGACCAGCAAATCTACACAGGACGCGCTGACGATACGTTAACCAAGAAGTGCAGAGTGTTCACGAATCGCCTGAATATGGAGAGTTATCCACAGCTGAGCCTTCCCAGGACCAGCTGGAGATCAGGCCCAGAAAGAGACACTTTTCCTGGCCGAAGGAGAGTCGGATAACCTGGGCGTCTCTGGAGGACCAAAGAACGATGGAAAGCCTGATTCTTCATCCAACACCAGGATGGTTCTGCAAGGTTCTTCGGTGATCTTTGCAGGAGAGAAACCTCACTACGGTCAGCATTCGCACGTGGCCTTTGACCCCTCACAGGTTTCTGGTCATAGGGTCACAGAAACCTCAGAGGATCACCGAGCAGGAGCATCGTGTCAAAACGCAGAATCTAATCCTGTCGACCGCCTGCCGACGTTCACCAGCCAGCGACCGCACGACCTCCCCACTGCTGCGGGCCAACAGGCTGCGTCTAACACCAGGTACTTCTGCTGCAGATTAAACACGATATGTGTGGAAATATAACAATTTGTCAATACCCACAGCATTTGTTTTTAAAAGGAAAAGGGTTTATAGCGGCGAAACAAAGGAACCAGAAAGCAGGGAATAATTATCCGATGTCCCGGCAAGAACGTTGTTTTGTTCATTTATTGTCGATGATCCAATCCAATCCAACTTTATTTCTATAGCACATTTAAAACAATAGCGTTAAAAAACATTATTAATAAATATGATATAATAAAGAAGTACTTTTTAGAGTACAGATACAGTGCATAATAGATTAATAAAAAATACAAAAATGAATAAAATGCAAACAGAACTGAGCAGTGACTGGTGATGAAGCACATTGTGTAAATGCATAGCTGAGGTTTGACTCAGACTGTATCTTATGTAAAATCAGAAGTAACAGCAGGTCACATGATCGTTAAGGAATGGGCCCGAGGGCTTTCTGAACCAGTTATTATCCCAACCAGTCAGTAAGTTCACAGTTTGGCAATTGAACTTGGCTCGTAGAAGTTGGGAAATTAACCGTCAGCCGCATGACGCTGGATATGTATCATTAACATGTCAACTGTTTGTAAAGCAAGGCTAGCTCTGTGCCAACTAATTGAAAGATTTGCATCGGAAACAATTACAGAACGTGATTACAGGTCAGGTTGGTTCGTTGGCATTTGTCTTTATGATCCTTATGATTTCCTCGTAAGCACAAGCTAACAATTAAAGTTTGTCTCAAATATTGCCGTTTGTTCCCTATCGTTTCTAGATGAAATAATGTAATGAGTGATGAGCAGTGGCGAGCCGTGAGCTTTATACCTAGGCCCTCTGACCCCCACCCCTTCCCTCGAAAAAAAGAAAAAAAAAGAGTTATTACGTCACAGCGTATACTTCAGCGGAATATCAAAACAACGGCCCAGGGTGCAAAACGCATCAATGACAGCGACCCTCTACCACACAAAACAACACCTGTGAACCCAATTTGTGTTCTTTGACATTGAAAATGATATTGCATTGTGTTTCTTACTTTCGTTGCAGTTGTATGTCTTAAGTGTAATTTGGCATGCTTTTATTTTGAAGGCGAGTTCACGCTGTTGACAGGAAGTTGTTGTTGCTATGGAAACAAGAAAAGTTTCACAGCGGGCGGAACTTGTCATAAAGTCCGCGATAATAAAACCCACCCATTTAGAGGGAAGATATGATTGGTCAATTGTACTGTCATTTGACATTACTCTCTCGTTCAGTTACTATAGCGACCCTCTGTGAATCGCAGAGAGGGCCAGACGAGCTTCTTTCATGTAACCCTTCACATTCAACAGAGACTGAACAGGCAGATTCGAAGGATTTATTTCTTTGGAAATGTTATTTTATTAAATCAAGTTTTTTTCGGTAAAACTAATGAAAGTTATAACAAAAATAATATTAAAAAAATATATATTTAAAAAAAATATATATTTTTTTAATGTTTTTAAATATTATTTTTTGGAATATCTTAGGCCCTCACAGAGGGCCTAGAGGGCCCTGACGGCTCGCCACTGGTGATGAGTTACCTCCTCAAAAATGTCCTGCATAAATCAGATCTTATGTCATGTGTTTGCAAACAATAGATCAGCCAACACAAGTATTCCTCTTCATGGTGGACGAACCCAACAAACCCCAAAGAGCGTGGATCAAACAACCGGGCCTCAAATCCAACAGACTTATTCAATATTTTTATTGGGGGGCCAGATTTAAGGGCCAAGGGACTGGCTCATGAAGCTAGGAATCTAAATGTGAATGCAGGGCTTCTTTAAGTCTTAGAAATAAGTTGTTGTTTTGACATTTGACATTTTTGTATCTAATTAGCCATTGTGTAGAATGACTTCTAATGTTTTCTAATTACATAACGATGAACTGTGATGTTAACACCCACAAACTTAAAATTAAGCAGGACATTTAGCATTTGTTCAACATCTAAACCAGGGTGTTAAACATACGGCCCGGGGGCCAATACCGGCCCGTGGAATGACTTCCCAAAGTGTAAAAGTGTAGGAAGAATTTTGGTTTGGTGGAACCCTTTTGTTCAAACACTGCCACAACTTTTATGTCATTTTGTATGAATAGATTGTATTTATAATGCAGGGGGATAACTTCACCTTTTTCCTTAATAGTCAAGATTCAAGGTTTTATTGTCATGTGCACAGCAGCTAGAGTGTAGATATGGCAATGCAACACTAAAGTCCCAGGCTCCTCCAACAGAGCAAGATGAATATTCTGTATAGGACAAAAAGATAAATAGTGCAAGAGAATGTTTTGAGATGTGCAAGTAAATACAAATAAAATAGTGCAGGAAGAGTCTATATACAAGTAAATGGAATATGATATAGATAAATAAGATGCAAACAGATGAATGTTATGGATGTTCTTTAAAAAGTGCAGGAGTTTAACAGTCTTCTAGGGCCTGTGGAAGAAACTGTCCCTGAGTCTGGTGGTTTTAGTCCGGATGCTGTGGTACCGCCTGCCAGATGGCCGCAGACAGAACACTTTGTGGCTGGGGTGATGGGGGTCTTTAGTTTGTTAATTTAGTTTGTATTGTGGTGTGTCAGTATTACTACACAGATGTTGACAAGTTGTTTTGATCCAAAAAGTAAAGTACTATATCGTTCAGCTCCAGATACCGATGACTAATTGTTTTTGTTGACACACTGTGATCTGTAAGGTGTAATTAATGCACGTGTGTAAATGGAAAACTGAGGCATAAAAGTTTTGAAATTGCACTTATTTTTCTTGAGAAACGTCAGGTTGTTCATAATGTTTTGTAAAAGAAAGTTAATGAAATGTGAACATTTTCAGAAAGTACTTTTTTG
The DNA here is from genome assembly GCA_012861695.1 of Trematomus loennbergii. Classification (NCBI taxonomy): domain Eukaryota; kingdom Metazoa; phylum Chordata; class Actinopteri; order Perciformes; family Nototheniidae; genus Trematomus; species Trematomus loennbergii. Next base: position 22,801 of record JAAOOA010001140.1, read on the forward strand.
CACTGAACCAAAGGGAACTATTTGGAGTTGTTGTTATTTATAGGTTATTATGCTGTGATTGTACTGGTCCGGCCCACCTGACATAAAATTGGGCTGTATGTTGCCCCTGAACTAAGATTAGTTTGACGCCCCTGATATAAACACTCAAATGTAAGAAATTACACGGTTTGGATTCACCAAGAACTGAAAGGCTTAGTTTGTGAGTGACCATTTGCTCGTTATAATTGTAATTATGTGTGAGAAACTGAATATATGTACAGGTTGAAGCCAGAAAATGTCCAACCTTCTCACATTTGGGAATTTCTCTCTTGATAAATTATATTTTTTAATCGTACTTTTAAAAAGATATTCATGAAATGATCATGGAGTAGATTGAAGTCGTTAAAACCCAGACATATGTCGTACCTTTTTACCAAACTTCTTTACTTTGATTCGATTGGTTAAGAGTTACTTTGCAGGTTCATATTATTAATAAACAGTGGTGTAAAGTATATTTACTCAAGTACTGTACTTAAGTCAAATGTTGAGGTACTTGTATTTTACTTGAGTATTTCCATTTGATGACAAGATCTGAGTACTTCTAATTTTACTCAAGTACAAGATCTGAGTACTTCTCCCTCCTCTGTTAATACAATACATGAATCAACTAGTAAAGCATGATGTATGTTACAGATGTCAGCGGCCGCTCCCAGCTCTTTATAATGTTTTCTTTAAAACATGACAGCGCTATGACAACAACGTATCCCTGCTGTCTTAAGACTACCATGGAGTGTATCATCTGTTTGTACTACTTTATGTGTTTGCACAATGAGCACCAAACACAAGACTCTAGCAGTTTGTCTAAATGAACTTCTCACCATCAGGTTGACATGTTTAGAGCGATGTGGAAGAAAATAACAGATCTGCTCCAACAAACAGGATTTTTGATCTTTGTTATGATAGTGTCCGTCAGACACGGCCAAAACTAACTTTTCAGTTACGTGCCCGGAGCTTCATTTCGCAATTCAGAGTGCTTTACCAAAGTAAAGACATTGAGAGCATTAAGAAATAGTGCAGCGGCATTTAAAAACAGTCATTAAAAAGCATAGAGAATAACATATACAGAAAACAAGCTAATATAGAATAACACAGGTATAAAATACATGAATAAAAGTTACAGTGCATTCAAAAAAGAAAAGTCTGAAGCCTTTTTGTTGTTGCAGCGGACCTGCATGTTTCTGGGAGTTTGTTCCAGATGTTTGGAGCATAATAACTGAAGTGCTTATAAAATGTGTGTTTTTCTGTCTCTTCCAGGGACCCACACCTGCAGGACTCACAGTCCACCTCCAGCCTGCCGTCTTCCAGAGCCTCCTTGGAGACATGCAACCCGATAGAAAGACCTTCCCCAGTTTTGCTTCCCTCCGGCCAGGAAAAAGACCTCCCCGTCCCCCCCTCAGCCTTTAGACCCAGCCTCAGGAACCGCTCCCCTCCCTGTTGGATCTCCACCTCCCTCCTCCTTCAGATCTCCTCCCTGCTCCTCACCCTTCAGGGTAGTTTCATCAGCATCTTCTCCGACCCCTGAAGACACCTCCACTTTCTCCAGAGCTCCTCCCTGTTTCTCGATGCGATCTCCCCCTTCTTCTTCTCCTCCTACACCCTCCTCTGCTTTCACTCCCTCTTCTTCAGGGAGGTCTTCATCCCTACGAGCCGCTCCTCCTTCCTCCCCTACACCTTCTTCTTTACGCTCTCCCCCATGCTCCTCGCCAATTGCTTCTCTTCTTCTTCTTCTGTATCACCAGATCCTTAGCTGCCTCTGTATTAGCCAGTCCATCAGTCAGATTATCGCAAAAAATACCCTGCAACAAATGAACCCCGCTAACCAAACCCCCGCCTCCACCTCTTCCTTACCTTCCTCTCATTTACGCCGGCGCTCCCTTCCCCTAAACAGCAGGGCTCCGGCATGCCTGCGTATGCCCAGTTAGGGTGCACCAAAGACGGGTACCAACATCCAAGGGGTCCCCTATCCTCGCTCTGGTCCTCTTCCCCTTCCCCTTCTTTCATGCAGTCACCCCCTCCCTCTCTTTCCCAACGCTCCCCTTCCCCATCTTTGATTCCGAACCATCCTCAGCCTCCTTTGCCTCGTCCCTCATTCCTTCACTCCAAAACTGACTCATCACTGAACTCAAAACAACAACAACAACAACAACAACAACGTTAGCTTGTCTGGTTTAAAAACAGCGATAAGCAATACTGGCGTTAGCCGAGATGTCAGTAATGGGGTTTGGTCAGCGAGTCCACAGAAAGCACCGATAGCTAACGGTAGCGCTAATGCCGCGGTAATCCCAAGAACTCCTGATCCTCATTGGTCAGCGAGTCCACAGAAAGCACCGCTAGCTAACGGTAGCGCTAATGCCGCGGTAATCCCAAGAACTCCTGATCCTCATTGGTCAGCGAGTCCGCAGAAAGCACCGCTAGCTAACGGTACCGCTAATGCCGCGGTAATCCCAAGAACTCCTGATCCTCATTGGTCAGTGACTCCACAGAAGGCACCGCTAGCTAACGGTACCGCTAATGCCACGGAAATACCAAAATCTCCCGATCCTCATTGGTCCGGGTCACACAACCGCGTAGCTCAGCCTTTCTCTGCTTCCGAACCCAGCTCACGAGTTCAGTCCCCATCTCAAATCCTTCCTCCTTTACTAGAATCTGCTCTCCACCTCCTCAACATAATTATTCCTCCCGCATGGCGAACAAACCTCCGCACCCTCGGAGTTCACGGCTAGGAGGTGCGAATTCCCACAACCCACTAGGCCTCACTTTGGAGCTACCCATAAACTGCTCGCAAGTTCATGTCTGAGCCCTCGGATCCTCTCCCCGCCTCCCATTGGCGTGTCGTTGAATGTTTGGGCAAATGATGTCGCCGCACCGCAACCTAGAAACCTTAGATACCCCTTCCTCTCCTTCTCCTTCCTACACCTCCTCACCAACAACTGGGAATGCCTCTTACCCTACTTCCTCTTTCCCAATGATGCGTAGTTCCAGAGCTTCGTCCCCTTCTGCACCTCCAGGAAACTCCCAAACCGTTCGTAGATCTTTCTCCTCAAACCTGGCTGATAGACCACCAAGCCCGAGCCAAAGTAACCCCAGCGTACAGCGCCGATCCTGGGCAGACGGCAGCCGTAGGAGCTTTGCTTTTAGCGGCAGTAACCGAGGGTCTTTTGAGCAGCACGAGTCCTGTCCAACCAGTCCGAGGAGCGGGTGGTCTTCGTACGGCAGCTCCCCGTCCTGCCTCAGCCCTCGAGCAGGGATACATTCCCCGCTCTCACCCGGCGGGCTTAGCCCAGGGAAGGGAACCCAGCATTTCACCAGCGTTCCCTGGCCAGACGTACGAGAGCTTTCCAGCAAATACAATATCGCAGATGTCCTGGATGAAAGCGCTTCTTCCACCATCATTGCCACCTCTCCTTCTTCTCTCTCAGAGTGGGGAGACCCAGAGCTCGATGAAGGAAGTTGTCGCAGCCAGCTGATTTGCGCATACGTTGCACGACCATCCTGTGAACAAAACACACTCTCCTCCCGAGGCGTTACCTCCCCTGTACCCTACCAGAACCACAACTACCAATCCCAAACACCTCCTATTCCCTCCACCCCTTTGTCTGCAAGCCCATCCCCGCTACCCTTTGCCCATTCATCGCCTACCAAGAACCAGAAAACCAGTTACGCCACCACCGTCAACCTCCAGATCGCTGGAAGTGGTCGGATAACTTCCTTCAGCACCGCCCAGGTTAGCCTGACCCAAACCCTGCAGGGTGGAGCTTTACCCGGAGGACAGGTGGAGGGCATGTCAAGAAGAGTAAGCATCAATGGACTCTCGCATCTTCCTTCGCCTCTTCCTCAGAACTGTAACCGGCAATGAATGGAAGAGAGAAGGCTCTTCTTTCCTGGCCCTACAAAACAACATGGTCCAAAAGTAGAGGAAATTGATAGATCAAGGCATTAGCAGAAATGTGCACTTGTGAATTTATTGCAGAGACAAACAGTAAGCGACAGAAGTGGTTGAGTAACTGCTGGTTTCAGTGGACAAGACCTTCAGAGATATTCCCGTCTCCATGAGTCCAACTTGCTGAAAATAACTTTTTTCTTTTAAGTGGCAAAGCATGGGGTAGTTTAACTTGGAATAAGTTCACAAATGAGGGACTTGATGAATGTCGTCAACCATATTGAGCAGCGAGATGGGATTACAATGCAGACTTAAAATTGGATCTCTGTGGCTTGAATTCATGCTAATGGAAGGTCTAATATTGTAAAAAAAAAAAGTAAAGAAATATGTTGCCATGTATGGAAATGAATCCCTTGGTTGTGATCTTGCTGGATGAACTCTCGAAACCTTGAATGTCCACAACTCGATGTGATGAGCTAATCTAAAAATTGGATTACACTCTGGAAACAATATGCATTATTCAGTTGACTTCATGAACTCTGTGGTCTCTTTCTGTGTCTGAGATCACTTTATTTGACACATATTAATAAAGGAATAACTTTGAGCATTTATTAAGCTGGAGTTCATCCATTTGTGCTAATCCTGCAAACTCAGAGGCATTGAAGGTTGTCCAACCAGTGCTGTATGTAATCACAGTTATGTCATGTTTTATTATTTTTCTCCTTTTATATTCTGTTGAACATCATGTGATGTCGGGCTATCTGAGGCCAGTGTTTAAGGTTAACTGTGGTTATTAATAATCTATCTTTTTAACCATTTGTATTATTCATTTTTAATTTTCTATTGATTATTTATGAAGTTAGTCTTATTCTCTTTGGCACTTATTATCCTTAAAGTAATGTCTGTATTTTGCACAGTGTCCTCAGCCCTTGGGTGCATGCATCAAGTGTGTGTGAGTGTGTGTCTGAAAAATGACGCGTCTGGTAAATTATCCGTAAACTTCAGACCAGTCCAATATCTGTGTGTTTTAATGCTGTTTGTTCATATATATGTACTCAGATGACTTAACACTCCTCCTGTCGTCAGTGCCCTTCAGAAACCTTACATTTTCCGCTTCAAGTCTTACAATGATTCAAGAAAACCAATTAAGTGGAAAATGCTGCAGGAAATCTGCAAAATTAGAGTTTGACTTCATATCAAAACACAGTCGACTCGTGTTTTTACAGTGGATGATTAAAGCATAAGGCTTAGAGTGTTCAAATATTATGGTTTGTCCTTAAAAACAGATCAGTTAACGTAGATTTTTAGGCTGATTTGATCGATGAACACCTTAATATGTTGTATTCAGGGTGGAAGAAAAGATAACTAACACTCTTTAACATCGGCCTAGTCATGAGCACAGTTCAGAAAACACCTCCAGTGATGAGAAAATGTAGGAGTATTTAAAAAATATATGTATATATTTTATAAATCCAAAATTCTTGTATTTAATTAGATGTTTTTTAATCAAAAATAATAATGAAAAAATCCCAGAAATTCAATGGATAAATGTCCCTTTGAACTAGAGGCTGCAAAATGTCACAAAAACCTGAGTTTAAAATATGAAAGATTATGTAAATAAAGGTGTGGTTTCTGCAGGGCGCTGTGACAAACTGGAGGACATAATGTTTTTGGGGAACTGGTAAAAAGGGAAATGTAAACTAAATCTTCATCCAGTAACTTATATTCAGTGAGATGTTTGGGAAATAAAGAGATGTGGTGCAAAATCTAATTTCATATCATTTTATTTCAACCTGGGATTTCTTGAAATGACTTTTATGTTAGTTGAAATAACCCTAAATACAAAAAACCTTTTTTATTATAGGACAAAACAGGGAAAACAGATATGTTGTTACGCTGGTTTAAAACTTGAACCCAATGCAGAACACTGAGGAGTTTCAGAAGAGTTATATATAAAGGACATAAGACAACAAAATAACATAATAATACAAAAATAAAAATAGTGCAAATGAACAGAGTACGATACATTTGAATAAAATAGTGCAGGTGAAAGAAACAGAATGTAAGGTTAAATATTGTACAGTGAAATACAATTAACTATAACTATTATGATAATAAGTTAAATACATTCTAACAGATGAATGCTTTGGGTTCTGGAGGCACTTTACAGAGATCAGGGGCCTCATTTATAAAGCCTTGCGTAGGATTCACGTGGGAAGGTTGCTTACGTAGGAGAAAGCAAATAAATACGCACAGACATTTTCCGATTCATAAAAGACTGCGTACCGGCGCAGGACTTGCGTGTGGCACATCCTACGCCGGTTTCCCTTTTATAAATCACAATCAACTCGAAAAGCGGCGCAGCTTTTGCGGGCTTCACGTAACGGCCATCTTTGCCTATAAATAGTCAAAGAAACGCCCCGTATTAATATTCATTTTGACTGACTGCATGAAGAAGATCGCAGGAAATGACGACAGAACAGCTAAAAAAGACATCTCACACCGTGTCAGATTTTGGTTCTTTTGGGAAGGTGGTTTGTTTGGTGAATGCAGTTTGAACCAGAGTAGCATCATGGAGGTCGGATCGTCACCAAAATAAATAAATAACTGGTCCAAAAAAAGTTAATGACAAACAAAATACAAATAACCTTCCTCAGGCAGTGTGTCAGTGTGTTTGTGCCGGGGACGGGAGATGCTTACGGATGGGTCAGAGTTTGCGTGGAGGACCGCACATTTTCCCGTCAAGTTTGTTTTTAATAAATCGCAAACATTGCTTAGAAACTGGCGTACGCCATCTTTTGAGCGTAAATGAGGCCCCAGGTGTATAGCAGTTTTATTGAGGAGGGGGAGGAGTCAGATAGGGGGAGGAGTCAGGTAGGGGGAGGAGTCAGATGGGGGGAGGAGTCAGGTAGGGTAGGAGTAGGGATGGGTATCGTTTGAAATGTATCGATTCCGATTCCGATTCCGGTTCTGCTTATCGATTCCGGTTCTTATCGATTCCCTGTTTCGATTCCAAAATTGTAAAAGAAAGAGGTCAAACGTTTAGATAACAAAAATATCTTTATTCTTTTAAGCTTTAACAGACATTTTTACAAATAAAAAATATACATGCAATACAAATGTATTGCACTATAGCTGTGCTTTATTTTAACTGAAAGCTATTAACCTGTTACGCACAGCCCCCCCGGTACCGGGCGGATAAACGCGTCATTTGCAGGAAACAACGTCTAAGGAATCTTAATATTTAATAAAACTATGAATGTTTTATATCCATGTAACGGGATCTGATCTTTTTAATTTTTTTTTCCCAAAAAAACCCCACAATGCTAGCACTCAGCCTCTGAATTAGCCACGAGCGAAATATCTTTACCTAAAACGGCACTTAAACTCCCTTATTACTTATCCTAGATGCACAGCCAACCACTCGTTTTTGGTGTCCTGGAGACACTGAATCTAGTGGTGCCCTCCTCAACACTCAGTGATAAACATTTGCGACGCTATAAACGAAAGCGTACATCATAACATGTGGAGCTAAGTAGCTAGAAACGCTAACATGGCTTACCTTGGTCAAAACTGGTCTTCAATGGCATTAAAACGATAAAAAAACGATGCTGCAGTTAATCCATAGGTTAATCCAATGTATCTGTGCCCTCTTTGAAATTAGTTCTGATAATCCATAAGCAATAAAACTGCTTTTTCCGTTTCCAGATGTCAGAGCTAGAGTATAGGCTCGCTCTGATGCAAACTGCATGCGCGAAGCCCCCACCTTTTTTTTTTACCATGTGTGTGAGAGGGAGCCTCCCCCTTCGATTCTATTGGCTCTAACGGTCAGAAAGGTGTGTCAACCATCAAAATCGAGCAAGGGGGGCCAGACATAGAGAAAAAAAACATTTTCACCCAAATCACCTCAGAGGTGGGGGTGGTTTTGGCTAAACCTCTCTAAAAAGATCAAATGTCACTTGTTTTGCATCAATCTTGATACAGGGTACTTATTATATGTTGTACTTTGGATTACTAAAGATTTTAGTCTACTAACCCATCATCCAAGGGTAGTTTTCACTATCTGTAAAAAATAATTTTTGGACGGACACTATAATTTACAGTTTTTTACTATGTAAAATCTGAATTTTCTTTAAAATAAAAAACATTTATATTGATTCTGACACTTCTACATCCAACTCACAGATGTAACCTTGCTTTGATAAAAAAAATTATTCATATAACCCTTTTAGAAGTTAAGTTGTAGTCATTTGTTTTGGGCATGTCATTTTCGAGCCTGAAACATGAAAAACAGGCTTGGTGCTTAACAGGTTAACAGGCATTACACTGTGCCTTGTCTTTTTCTTTTTTAGTGTAGTGGAGCCTCACTTTAGAGCGTTTACCGCGATCCTTCTTTGGTGTTATGAAGTGACTGAGCTCGTGAACTGTCTACGGGGGTGGGGGGAGCCTCGCTGCGGGGCAACTGTGGACCTCTGCCGCCTGTCAGCGCAACTTACATGATGACAAAATTAAGGGCGGTGCCGGCCGCAGCTGACGACCTGCCATTTTGTGATTCTCCAGACCACACAGATGGCCAGTCCGCCCAGGGGCGCCGTAAGGGGGTGAAAAGTTAGGACGATTCTAAGGGCCCGTGACTGACAGGGGCCCAAACAATTTTAGAACATTCAGAAAAAAATTTTTAAGTAACCAGTGTGATTATCTTTTCATGGGGCCCAAAATCCCTGGCGGCGCCCCTGAGTCCGCCTACCCTGTATTCCACCGGTCACCGCGGCGCAGACGGACCCGGTGGAATACAGGGTCTACCGGGTTTAGGAACCGTTAAGCAGAACCTAAATTGTGTATTTTGTACGGGTACCCCGGAATTTTCTTATCGGTTCTCATCTGGAACCGAGTTTCGGTTCCCAACCCTAGGTAGGAGTGGTAGGGGTAGGAGTCTGGTAGGAGTCAGGGAGGGGGAGGAGTCAGGTTGGGGAGGGGTCATGTAGGGGTAGGAGTCTGGTAGGGGGAGGAGTCAGGTAGGAGTCTGGTAGGGGGAGGAGTCAGGGAGGAGTCAGGGAGGGGGAGGGGTCATGTAGGGGTAGGAGTCTGGTAGGGGGGGAGTCAGGGAGGGGGAGGGGTCATGTAGGGGTAGGAGTCTGGTAGGGGGAGGAGTCAGGTAGGAGTCTGGTAGGGGGAGGAGTCAGGTAGGCGTCTGGTAGGGGGAGGAGTCAGGTAGGAGTCAGGGAGGGGGAGGAGTCAGGTAGGAGTCAGGTAGGGGGAGGGGTCAGGTAGGGGTAGGAGTCAGATAGGGGGAGGAGCCAGGGGAGAGGAGTCCCATCGGGAGGAGTCAGGTAGGGGGAGGAGTCAGGTAGGGGGAAGAGTCAGGTAGGAGTCAGGTAGGGGGAGGGGTGTGGTAGGAAGACTACAGGAAACAGGTGTTCAGCATTACCAACTAGAGATCAATAAGAGGTTACAGCGTATTTGTAGTCCATCTGATTTGGGATTGACAGCAGCCTGGTCCCTGCCACCTGAACACACCACACACACACATACACACACACACACCACACACACACACACACACACACACACACACAACACACACACACACACACACACACACACACACACACACACACACACACACACACACACACACACAGACACACAGACACACACACACTGAAGGGGAGGGAGGAGAGAGTGCAGGCTAGATAGAGGCCTGACATATTAGGCTTGTTTGAGATGAGCGAGACCGACGCAGACCTGCGCATTGCGATCGCCGTCTTGCTAGTGCGTTGCATGATGGTTAGTCATGTTGTCCGACTTGCTCTGGAGGCTCGCCTACATGAGACGTTGAAATCTCGCGGGACAAAGACGCCCGCAGACTTGAGAGCGAGGCGGCCCAGTTTCTCTCCACGGGCTGCGGAAGCGAAATGCTTGATGGGAAACGACTCGCTGGTATATCGAGCTGAGCGCTCATTGGTGGTGTTTACCCCGTGCTGGTGATGAAACTCTCCATAGAGAACCGCAGTGACACGTCCTAAAACCCGGAAGTAAGTTAGCATTTTTACCACTGCCGGTTCCTTCGACAAAAAGCAATGGGATCTCTCCATAGGGTTTTGGAAAATATCTGGAAATAAGGTCTGTGTTCAATTCCTTCTATATTTTATTCTGTAGATTGTGTACATTACTTTTCACTTTACTGCTTGTTGCACTCCTGGTTAGAAGCTAAACTGCATTTCGTTGTCTCAGTACCTGTAATCTGTGCAATAACAATAAAGTTGAATCTAATCTTGAGCAGGAACAAATGTATTTACTTAGTACATATCTGACATTAACGATTAAACACATGTGTGCATGAAGAGAGAAACTTGCTCATAGGCCTACTGGTCAGGCTACACGGAAGTGGAGAGGAAAATATCACAAACAGAATACTACAGGATTGCTGGGAATATACAAAGTTCCAGGGGCGTGGGTATGGCTGGACAAGTAAGGAGAGAACGAGGGCATATGGAGTGGAGACCATCACGTTTGCCAAAGCAAGCCCATTTAGCCGTGTTCCCCCATGGCTTTCCCCAGAAGCTAACATGTGAGTATCATAGAAAGGAAAAAAGAGTGACAAATAAATGAAGTGGGAATGAAAACGAGTATGTACCTGAACGAAAAGTATTACAATTACCTCAAAATGTACACAGATGGATCTAAGAAGCAAGAATGCGTGGGGATAGGCGTGTATATACCAGAATTCAAAATATCAATCTCAAAACGAATGTCACATAACTTATCAGTTTATACAGCAGAAATACTCACAGCAATTATTGGGCTACAATGGGTTGAAGAGGTCAGACCTGATAGGGTGGTGATATGCACAGACCTGATAGGGTGGTGATATGCACAGACTCACTATCTGCTTTGGAAAGCATACAGTCCACAATAACTGTTAGAGAAGATCTAATCATTGAACTTAACCATTGCTTACTGAGACTTCTGCTTACTGAGACTTCAGAGGAGGGGAAATAGCAGTTATGCTGGGTGCCTGCACATGAGGGGGTTCAAGGAATGAGCATGCTGATAAGTTAGCAAAGAGGCGTTACAGAAGGAAATACCAATACCAGTTTCACTTGGGAAAGGAGAAGGAAACACAATAGAAGAAGAAGGGTATGGAAATATGGCAGAAAAGGTGGGAGGAAGATCAGAAAGGGAGGAGATACCACAAGTTACAGAGATCAGTCATAACAAAGGTCTATACAGAAAGGAACAGACGGGAGGAGATCATCACCACTAGACTCAGACTGGATCATACAGGATTAAACGGCACAATGTGTACAATGGGAAAAAGCGAAGTTGAAGAATGCAGGGGGTGTGGAGTGAAAGAAAATGTGGAACACATCATATTACACTGCAACATGTACAAAACAGAGAGGGAACAACTAAGAGACAGGGTTAGAGAGGCAGGAAGGGAGTGGAGTCTCTTAATCTCTAATGCTCATTACCCTTAGATGATTTATGATTACGTGTTCCCCCCCCCCCCTGCTTGGGAACCACTGCTCTAAAACATCATGAGGATGTTGTGCAGTCTGAATGCTGGCCAGGAAAGCCATCATGGTGAAATGGGTCGGGAGGACACTGATGGGGACACTGGGGACAGAAGGTGAGGGGGTAAGAGAGGCAGGAAGGGAGAGGAGCCTGATGGGGACACTGGGGACAGAAAGTGAGGGGGTAAGAGAGGCAGGAAGGGAGAGGAGCCTGATGGGGACACTGGGGACAGAAAGTGAGGGGGTAAGAGAGGCAGGAAGGGAGAGGAGCCTGATGGGGACACTGGGGACAGAAAGTGAGGGGGTAAGAGAGGCAGGAAGGGAGAGGAGCCTGATGGGGACACTGGGGACAGAAGATGTGTGATGTGTGATGTGAGATGTGTGATGTGAGATGTGTGATGTGTGATGTGAGATGTGTGATGTGTGATGTGAGATGTGTGATGTGAGATGTGTGATGTGTGATGTGTGATGTGAGATGTGTGATGTGTGATGTGTGATGTGTGATGTGTGATGTGAGATGTGTGATGTGTGATGTGTGATGTGTGATGTGAGATGTGTGATGTGTGATGTGAGATGTGTGATGTGTGATGTGTGATGTGTGATGTGAGATGTGTGATGTGTGATGTGTGATGTGAGATGTGTGATGTGAGATGTGTGATGTGTGATGTGTGATGTGTGATGTGAGATGTGAGATGTGTGATGTGTGATGTGTTTATGTTTATTTAAGGGGGTCATTTAGCTCTTAATTACTTTGTGGATGCTTTCCTTCCTTCCACATGGCATTCTACATCATGCAGCTTTATATATACAGTCTATAAATGCACATCTTCTCACCCCGTGCCATGTTTCTTGTCTCGTCCCCAGAGATGGCAAAAGTACACACATCCTTTACTCAAGTACACTGATAAAAGTAAAACATAGTGGTTGTTCGTTTGATGTGTTTATTCTCACTCAAATAATTTTAAATTATTAGTTTGATTATTTAAACTAATATTCCTGATTTATATTTATGGTTGAACCTATTGTTTTATATTGATAGAATATAAACTGACAGAAGGACATTGAAACTGAAACCATTCATTTGTTCAATGTAGTTTTAATAAATCAAGCTTAATTTGCGCATGCGCATTGATGACACTGCACACAGAATGTTCTGGCAGTACTCGCTGTCTTTCGCAGTTCGGTGGAAGTAACCAGCAGACTTCATCCGCCTCTATCCAGCCTTTGACACTTGGAAAACGAGCACATGTGATACTGGTAAGGATAAAATAATATTAATATATATATAATATAATTTCACATACCGAAACGTTAACGTTTGTCTGAGTATATCTTCTGTTGACTCTGGCCGGCTAGCTAACGCTAGCATGCTTTATTCAGACATTAGCTTTAGCCTTTAGCCCACTTGGAGTTATGGGTGGCTAACGTTACTACAGTCTGGTAGCTCAGTTAAGAAAAGGTAACGTTATTTATGGGAAACGTTAGCCTACGTGTGTCTGGCCGTGACTCTGACAGTAGGCCGTAAAAGCTTGCGCTAACGTTTAGCATGCGCTAATGTTTAGCATGCGCTAACGTTTAGCATGCTTTATTCAGACCACACATTATCCAGTGAAGAACACTCAGCAGAGCATATACTTCTCAACACAACATTAACTGTAACGTTAAATGTTCTTAACTGAGCTAGCGGACTGTAAAAACACTACCCACCCATGACTCCAATTCGACTAAAGGCTAAAGTCAATGTCTGAATAAAGCATGCTAACGTTAGCGTTAGCGGCCTACCAGCGCTCGGCATGAGTCATGGCCAGATTCAAAGGCAGATATACTCAGACAAACATTAAGTATCAACTTTAACTTTTCTTAACTGAGGCTTGGTGGCCTGTAAACAGTATGAACAGGCGGGCCGGTTTTCTATTGTAAATAAATAGATAGAGTAGAAATTCTGGTGTTAAACATCAATTTAAGGACAGAGTAAGTGGGCTTCTTTCATATTGACGAGCGACTTATATTTGAAGAGTTCAATTGATAAAGATATTGTAAATGTGACGTTAGTTTACAACATTGTGTTATATTTTTTACATCACCAAAATGTTGACCACTGTCCTAAAATAAAGTATAGGCTTTGAGTAACGAATTAAATGTAATGTTTGATATATTTTGAATATGTCAATGATCTTCTTGTAGCTTAAACACTTTGATGGCTAATTAAAGACTAATGAAAGGTTTTATCTTTAAACTTCAGGGAAGCAGCCGTCTATTCCTACTGTTCTACCCATGTGGATGTTCCTGTGAATGGTCATTGCTTGTGGTAAGTTTAAAAAAAAAAATGAGGGTATTCGCTATAATCAGGCCACCCTTTTTTTTTTTTTTTTTGTCAATTTATTGAACATGTCAGAAACAAAACATACATCAATACTAATAATAATATATATTGCTTCTTCTTTTCTTCCTTCTCACTCATAATAATAATAATTATACCAAAGTACAATAAAATAAATAATAATGATAATGGAAAAAAAGAAATAAAAAGAAACAACAACAATAAAATCTTAAATTAGTCTCTGTCGTGTTCAACAGGGGCAAGAAGAAGCTTAAAAAACTTTTCTGGTCCTACCCCTTCTAGCGTACATTTTCCTTGCAGTATAAATGAAGTAATTAGGTCATCGTCATCAGCGACATGTTTGTCTTGATACTTTTTTTACAAAAACAATCAGGAAGTAATTACTTTTACAATTACAGGAAATAACAAAAGGAATTTTTACAGGTACTGTTCATAACCACTAATGGTTTGGCTCTTAAATAATACTTTCATTTTATATAAAGTTGTACAATTTTTCTGTGCATCACTACATTTATTCCACAGACTAACACCTTTTGATGAGATGCAATGAAGTTTGGCATTTGTACGTACGGGTGGTTTTATGAAAATGCAGTTTCCTCTCAACATGTGCATGCCTTCTCTCCGTGTAAAAAGTCCCTGGACACCATGAGGCAAATGATGATTTGCGGCTTTGTACATGATTTGAATGGTTTTATAGTCAACCAGGTCTTGTAGTTTTAGTGTTTTTAGTTTGATAAATAATTTATTTGTTGGTTCTCTGTACGAAGTTTTGTGTATAACTCGTATTGCTCTTTTTTGCAGGATGAAGATAGGATGTGTATTTGTTTTGTATGTGTTCCCCCAAACTTCCACACAATACATCATGTATGGAAGTATGAAGGAGCAGTACAGCATAAACAAGGAAGCTTGATTAACTAGGTATTTGGCTTTATTTAGAATTGCTATTGATTTGGATATTTTGGCTTTGATATAGCTTATATGTGGTTTCCAACTTAATTTATTGTCTATGATTATTCCAAGGAATTTTATTTCCGTTACTCTTTCTAGTTGGACGCCATTTATAGTGAGTTTCTTCTCTGTATTGGTCGACCGATTCCCAAATATTATGAGTTTGGTTTTGCTTGCGTTCAATGTTAATTTATTTTGGTCAAACCAGATCTTCATCCTGCTCAGTTCCTTTTCCATTGTGACCAATAGCTGTTCAAGATTGTCCCCACAGCAGAGTAGACTTGTGTCATCTGCAAAAAGAATGGTTTTAACAGTTTTTGATACTTCACATATGTTGTTAATATACAGAATAAATAATAATGGCCCCAAGACTGAGCCTTGAGGCACCCCGCATGTAACCTGTAGTAGTTGTGATGTATGACTTTGTATTTCAACGTACTGATTCCTGTTATGTAGGTAGCTGGATAGCCATGATAGTGCAACACCTCTAATTCCATATCTCTGTAGTTTTTTTAATAATAGTTCATGGTCAACCGTGTCAAATGCTTTTTTAAGGTCCAGAAATATCCCTATTGCATATTCTTTCTTTTCTATTGCCTTAGTAATGTGTTCCATAAATTCTATAACTGCAAATGATGTGGTTCTGTTTGCTCTGAAACCATATTGTTGTTCATAGAGTATGTTATGTTTGGTGAAGAAGTCATTTAGTCTTACATAGTAGATTTTTTCCAGTATTTTAGAAAACTGTGGGAGCAATGAAATTGGTCTATAGTTTGACAGTACATGTTTATCTCCAGATTTATGTATCGGTATGACTTTAGCAGTTTTCATTTTATTTGGAAATACACCGGTTTGTATTGACTGATTACAGATGTGAGTTAGTGGTTTGGCTATACATTCAATAATGTTTTTAACTGTATACATGTCAGTATCATGACAGTCTGTAGACCTTTTACTCTTTAGTTTTTTAACTGTGTCAATAATTTCATTTTCATCAGTCCCTCTTAAGAATATAGTTTCCTTCACATTTATATCTTTACTTTCTACACCTTCACTACTACCAGTATTTGGAATTTCCCCAGCTAGACAAGGACCAACATTAACAAAATACTCATTAAACTGTTCAGCAACTGAGGTCATGTCATAAATGACTGTATTGTCTTTTGACAGAAAACTGTTTGGGTGCTGTGCTTTTCCATTTCCTTTTTTAATGGTATTTAAATGGTACCCTTCAAATTGGGCTCTGGCGAACATGTTGTTTGCAGCTGTGTGTCAATAAATATGTGGATTAATTCATTTAAATGTTACATTCATATAAGCTGACTTGGAGTACTTTTAATCAAACCATTGGCTATAAAAAATATGTGTATTATAAATTCTCAGTGTTTTTTGTTTTCTATGCTGCTTATATTTTCTAGGTAAATGCTGAGTTCATGCGCATAACAACATTTTCATTGGAAACAAAGTTCTTGGCGCAGTTGGACAAACATTCCACTAAACTGCTGTAGGTCATCAGGAGCAGGGGAGGAGTTGTGAAACAGAAGACCACCGGGATCTTGCAGGTTTTAGATGAGGTATCTATGAATGAGTGTTTTATCTGTGGGATCAGTGGCTGAATAGTCCTTTTTTTTGCATTTGATTTATAATATATATATAACTGTTTTACTCAGACTGTGGACATCACCATCAGAAGAGAATGCATCCTCAAATCTCTAATGATCTACGTGGGTGAACCTGTTCACCATCTCATCAAAGAATTCCAGGTAAGACCTCCCACTCACTCACAAGATGTTTGTTCATAAAGAAAAATAACATATTTGTACTGCATGCAAATAACTGCTTGGTTAGAAAGCTAGTAATTTTTGATGACCTCCTGAGCTTTCCTCTTGGGCCACCATCCGACTAAACTGAGAACTTTCCTTTTTTCATCTATCCAGTATAATCTTGTATTTTTAAAAGGTAGCTGCAAACTTGGGGAAACTTTTGCGTCTCAGGCCTGTTGAACTACACCCTGTGGTCCTCATCCATTTCCCTTTTTTTTGCATGATATGCAGGAAGCTGAGGCTGGAGAACTGGAGCAGGCAACAATGGCAATCTTTGTCATTTGTCAGTTTCATCGACCCAAAGAAGTCAAGGTTCTCATCGAAGGAACAGAGGTCCTCAACGGCTTGCCCTCGGTTGCGACAGCTTTTGCCATGCTCTTCGGGCTCATATACGCACTGAACTTAAGATATCCTAAAGAACTGCAATCCACTTTTGAAGTTGTGCAAAAAGTCCTGATGGAGCTTGAGGGAAAAAAGATGAGCCCAAAAGTGAATAGACTGAGAACCCAGCTGTTCATCCCAGAGTAGACACTTTGTTGCACTCACTCACAGTTACCATTGTTCTTACATGGTAAGGTTTCTAAAACCAAGGTTTTATAATAATTATGCATTGTAAAAAATGTGCAAAAAAGTTTTCAGAAGTTGCACTTACAGTATGACCGATTTTCACTGTAGAAGTTATGCATGCCTGCTCATTTTCAGAGATTACATGTCTCACAGGCGCAAGTTGTCAGTGTTGCTTTAAAAAAAAAGTGTGCAGTTGATTATAAGGACAAGTCCTTTTTCTAAGAGTTTGATGTTTGGAAGCGGCACATATTACTGCATTTTAACTGTGGTACTTATTAACATGTCTGCTTAAGATTAGGTAATGGCTGCTTTAGAGGCCAAAGCTGGTTTGTGTGTCACTACCCGATCTGCATCCCTGCCCGATCTGCATTGCGCATGTGCGAGATGGTCCGCCATATTGGACAACTCCGTACGGCAACCCAACTAGGACACTTGACACAGTGGCGTTTGGCAAAAAGAAAACTCAAAAAACCGAGAGAGATGAGTTATTGTTATTACAACGTGACTTCACTATTATTTGAGTGATTCTACAATTTAGGGTACATTCCATGTCCATTGATGTCCATTGATGATAATTATAATTATTCTAAGTATTTTCTTCAAAAATATCATATTTTGCCTATTATTGGAAAGCATGTTATAATATCACACAAACATTATGTGCATCCTATGCTTTATTTAGCTTGAAATGTGTCATGATGTTCTTAAATTGTCAATTTTTGCTCTGTCCGTTTTTCAGTTGAGGGTGTCTTGGTTTCAAAATAATGAATAAAAACCATTAAAGTAAATAAAAAAAAGTATTCATTTATTTCAAAAGTCTAAATACTAAAGAATAATAACATCTTTTTAATTGATTTCCTCCTTTAAATAATTTAAATATCTTAATATATGAATGTCCGCAAAAGTTCTGTCAACTATGTTACTAACAGAACTCCCCCCTTTAACTCAAAAATGGTTTGTCCCAATACCATGTCACCAGCATCACATGATGCCATGTTCCTCTTTGGCAGACATTTTGAACACACTGTGGTGATTGTCCTCTAATTTTTTACAATATTTTATGTATAATAGCACATGGTCAATTAATATACTCATTGACCATCAACAATGTTACGTACATTGTTATGGTTTACAATTGTTTAATGATTTTAATTCAATTATATGTTCAAATGTGATGTTAACCTGTTCAAGAAAATGACATGTGGTCATCCAAGCAAGGCTTACCATTGAAATGATGGGTCAAAATAGGGAAATTGTCAACTAAGTTACCTGTCAACTGAGTTACCCAGTACTGTAATAACTGTAGTAACTTAGTTGACAGGTAACCTAGTTGACAATTTGTATGACATGTAGACGTCATTACACATCATTATCAATGGAATTTTGCACTTCTGCCTTGAAATGAACATAGTGCTGATGGTTAATAATGTGTCCAGTCAACTATTTTATTTGCGTCAAATGTTTGACTTTCATTGTCAACTATGTTGCACCTCATTTTTTCAAATTTAAAATATCTAAAATAGTGCTTCTGATATCCTTTATAGTATAATGTATATCTACACAGGTTGGAGTTTTACATGACATCTCTTAAAACTATCAAAATGACCTGTATGGTAGTTTTATAATACAAAATATCCTATCCTTAATGACAGTGCTGAACATATCACATGAAAAAACAAAACTTTAATACAATTATTTTTTAAACTTTAAAAATCTTTGGATATATGGTAGAATAGACTCAAGAGCCTTTCAAATGTGATTTTACTTGAAGTGCAGGACTTAATCAAATGATTGTAATGACATCAAGTTTGTCCGTAACATAGTTGACAAACTGAGTAGTGAAAACATCCTTTCCCTTAAAATAAAATAAAATAAAAAAATGTTTAAGCTTTGCAACTAGTGGATATGTTACACTGAAGAATATACTAACTTGAACCACTGATTGTTCTATTGAGAAAGAACACTTTCTTTGTACTGCTTTGTTGATGTGAAATGCACCCTAAATTATAGAATCACTCATTTAACAACTCTTTTTATTGGGTTCTTTTATTTGGGGTTAAGTACATTGTCAGAATAAGTGAGAAATGGATTTAACTTCTGTTAGACAGCTATATGCCATACATTTTTGCATACATTCAGAGTAAATATGTATTCAGTATGACAGCTGTCTAACAGACAGTCACGTTGTAATAACAATAATCTCTCTCGGTTCTTTTAGTTTTCTTTTTGTGCTTAGCCAAACGCCACTGTGTCAAGTGTCCTAGTTGGGTTGCCGTACGGAGTTGTCCAATATGGCGGACCATCTCGCACATGCGCAATGCAGATCGGGCAGGGATGCAGATCGGTGAACAACTTGTTTTTCATTCAAATAAATGTGCTCTAAAATAATTTGTTATTTGTCATTAAATGCAATATAATCATAACATTTTTTAATTATAATTGCTATACATTTCAGATACTGACAACTTACATTTTATATTTGAGACGATATTTGAATTTAGTTTAATTATTTCTGGATGTTTTTTTTACATTCAGTCAGTAACAACAACACACTTTTTTCATTTAGGATAACGTAAAATAATTGGTTTACTTCACCATCAGATAATAGTTTGCCTGGAGTTAAAATATACAGATTGATCTGATGAAATGGACTTTCATTGAGTCAATGTAAAATATTTCGTGTGATCGATCACTCTAATTTTTTTAAGTTGATCCAACATTTTACTTTTATCAGTGTAGAAGTACAGATACTCGTGTTTAAAAATACTCTGGTAAAAGTAGAAGTACTGACTAAACTTCTTTACTCAAGTCAAAGTAAAGAGGGCTTTGAAATGTACTTCAGTAAAAAGTACCCATATCTAGCAGCTGTTTTAAAGAGTACCTGACCTCCCTTTATATTAATAGAACTGTGAGGGAATCATTTGCTTAGGTATTCAACCTTTGACACAGTTCATAGTTTTCTCCTCCTCTTTCTCACGGCACAGGTCTACAGCCTTGGGTATTGCTGCTATCTCTCTTAAGGAGGGGCCGATTGTTGTTGTTGCCAGCTTATGACCGAGCACAAGCTCACGTGAGATAGTTTATCGTTGATAAGAATAAGAATGTTGATTATTACCAGTGGCGAGCCGTCAGGGCCCTCTAGGCCCTCTGTGAGGGCCTAAGATATTCCAATTTTTTTTTTTTTAAAACATTAAAAAAATTTAAAAAAAAATTTAAATATACATTTTTTTAATATTATTTTTCATTAGTTTTACCGAAAAAAAACTTGATTTAATAAAATAACATTTCCAAAGAAATAAATCCTTCGAATCTGCATGAAAGAAGCTCGCCTGGCCCTCTCTGCGATTCACAGAGGGTTGCTATAGTAACTGAACGAGAGAGTAATGTCAAATGACAGTACAATTGACCAATCATATCTTCCCTCTAAATGGGTGGGTTTTATTATCGTGGACTTTATGACAAGTTCCGCCCGCTGTGAAACTTTTCTTGTTTCCATAGCAACAACAACTTCCTGTCAACAGCGTGAACTCGCCTTCAAAATAAAAGCATGCCAAATTACACTTAAGACATACAACTGCAACGAAAGTAACAAACACAATGCAATATCATTTTCAATGTCAAAGAACACAAATTGGGTTCACAGGTGTTGTTTTGTGTGGTAGAGGGTCGCTGTCATTGATGCGTTTTGCACCCTGGGTCGTTGTTTTGATATTCCGCTGAAGTATACGCTGTGACGTAATAACTCTTTTTTTTTCTTTTTTTCGAGGGAAGGGGTGGGGGTCAGAGGGCCTAGGTATAAAGCTCACGGCTCGCCACTGATTATTACACTCTGAACTAGTTAAAACCTCGAGCTGCAGAAGGGTTCTTCAGAATTGATTTGGCATCTCAACCGGTGTCAACTCGTGGCTCACGACATGTCTTGTGAGTTCTCCGCCCAAAGCTCCAAATAAACCGTCAGTGTTTGCCATCAAAGCTCCAGCTCTCCATCGTGTCTCTCTGAGTCTTGTTTCCAATTGCTTCAGAAGTTTCCCCCACAAGAACAATAATGTCATTGTTAGCTAATGAATGTTTCCATGCTGAACAACGGCAACATGACAAAGTTTTCATTGTTCCCTCTTCTTTAGAGAAGACCAGGAAATGATGGATACACGGATCGTGTTCAAATCAATAGGCACGCAATGACTCTAAATAATAATGATCACGCCACCAAACACACATTCAAACTAAAGGAACCAGCCTGTTTGGAAAATGTAAGAAGTAGAAAGTACAGGTATTTGTGTTCAACATGTAAGAAGTAGAAAGTACAGGTATTTGTGTTCAACATGTAAGAAGTAGAAAGTACAGGTATTTGGGTTCAACATGTAAGAAGTAGAAAGTACAGGTATTTGTGTTCAACATGTAAGAAGTAGAAAGTACAGGTATTTGTGTTCAACATGTAAGAAGTAGAAAGTACAGGTATTTGAGTTCAACATGTAAGAAGTAGAAAGTACAGGTATTTGTGTTCAACATGTAAGAAGTAGAAAGTACAGGTATTTGTGTTCACAATGTAAGAAGTAGGAAGTACAGGTATTTGTGTTCAACATGTAAGAAGTAGGAAGTACAGGTATTTGTGTTCAACATGTAAGAAGTAGGAAGTACAGGTATTTGTGTTCAACATGTAAGAAGTAGAAAGTACAGGTATTTGTGTTCAAAATGTAAGAAGTCAAAGTAAAAAGTCGTCAGAAAAATAAGTAGTGGAGTAAAGTACTGACACCAGAAAAATGTACTTAAGTACAGTAACGAAGTATTTGTACTCCAATACTTCCCACCTCTGGGTGCCCCCGCCCTGCCCTGCAGCTCAGTGACATAAAACTGTCACACACTTCTCTTTCAGATGATTAATGGGTGTGTGTTTGGCTTCCAACTGAAACATCTTCCTGTCCTCTGATTTCTGAGGAGATCTGCAGCGGTGAACCGATCAGGGAGATTGTGTTTGTGAATCTGATTCTCCTGATAAACTTTCATTCAGTTTCAGTTTTGTTTAATGCAGACTTTGACCCTCTCTCTCGTGAGACTCTGCACTTCATTCAGCTGCTGTCCTCGCTCGAGGCAAGGTAAGAGATTTACTCTCTTTAGTTTAACTCTAACTCCTTCTGTGTTCCAGCTCTCTGCAGCTTTTTAGAGGAACAACATGGACTGATGAATACATGCAATGGGTTTGTAATGAAATAAGCGTGTTTTGCAAAGGGAAAAATAACCTATAACTTTTAGACAATCAGACTCAAGTACTGTGATTTAGTACATTTATAGGAGTTTTATGCTACTTTATACTTCTACTTCTCCACTTTAACTTCTTTCATTCCGCATATTACATTTGTCATATTCTTATTTAAAGGTCCCATGTCATGGCCATTTCTACTGATCATAATTCCATTGTTGAGGTATACTAGAATAGATTTACATTGTGCAATGTTCCAAACTCACATTGGTTTCTCATACAGCATCTCTGTATGTGTATTCACTCTCTGTCCTACACGGCTTGTTGGAGCTCCTGCCCCCCCTCCCTGTGAGCCCAGTGGCCGTCTGCGAGACAGCGACACAGCGAAACCCAGCCCGAAGCACACACACACCCGCAGCCTGGCTGGAGGTTTGTGTGTGTGCCCAGGCTGAGTTCTGCGGTGTCTCGGTGTCTCGCCGACCCCACACCAGTGAGCCAGCTCACAGTGTCCCGCTCCTCGCAGCAGCGAGCCTCGCAACGTCCCGCAGAGTGTGTGTGTGTGTGGAAGTCCGTGGATTGGTCCAAACGTAACAGCTCCGTGGATTGGTCCAAACGTAACGCCGTTACGTTACGTAACGTCACTATACCCGAAATACGTCACTATACCCAAGAAGCAAACAATGGAAAAAGATAAATCCCCAACGAGGCGTTCTGGGGCAGCATAGAGAGGTCTTCTCTGTGTTAGAGTTTTACTCGCTACAGGGTGTACTTTGAGGGTTTGGACTCTGCAGACCGTTTACATAAAGCTACATAACACACAAGGGGACGGGTAATAACCAGAAAAGCATGACATGGGACCTTTAACTTCTATATGTATATATTTTTATTTAAAATCCTTTATTTGTAACCCTTTTCTTTCTGCTAGTTTTATAATAGTTCTATATTTCCTCTTGTTTTACAACTCGCTTGGCAATCATTTTAATTATATTATTTACTACCTTATCAGCAAACATTGTCCTTTTTACTCCACTAAGGTTTATTGGATTTTTGTTTTAGTCACCTTGCAGATTTGGGTAATTAGCATGACATATAAATCAATAAAATAAAGTATTAAAGGCTGACACATTAACTTGTTGTGATTAAAATGATATAAGTCTAATCACAATGACTTTATTGCTGAGTAGGTTTGCTCGTTCCAAGATTTTACTTTGGAGATTTGGTGGATGCAAAAACACATAAAATAACAACATAATAATACAGTATTGCAAAAGAAACATATTTAAAATGAACTCCTAATCTGTTGTATTTTTAATAATCTGTATAATATTTTGTATTCTTTTAAGTGTATTTAATTGAAATAAAGTGTGCATTAGTAAATCCAAGAGGACACTGCTGGAATTAATGATTCAACACGGTCATATTTGGGCCATTATACATGTACTCTAGTAAAGGTAGAAGTACTCAGATCTTGTACTTAGTAAAAGTAGAAGTACTCAGATCTTGTACTTGAGTAAAAGTAGAAGTACTCAGATCTTGTTCTTGAGTAAAAGTAGAAGTACTCAGATCTTGTACTTGAGTAAAAGTAGAAGTACTCAGATCTTGTACTTGAGTAAAAGTAGAAGTACTAAGATCTTGGACTTGAGTAAAAGTAGAAGTACTCAGATTGTGTACTTGAGTAAAAGTAGAAGTACTCAGATCTTGTTCTTGAGTAAAAGTAGAAGTACCAGAGTGTAGGAATACTCTGTTACAGTAAAAGTCCTGCATTCAAAATGTTCCTCAAGTGAAAGTAGAAAAGTATTCTCATCAAAATATAGTGAAAGTAGCGACAGTAAAAGTAGTGATTGTGCAGATTGGTCCATTTCAGAATAATATATATGATATGTTTTATAATGATTGATCATGAAAGTGTTCTCAAAGCTGGTAAAGGTGCAGCTAGTTTGAATGACTTTGTATACTGCAGGGTAGCTTGTGGATTTACTCCAGGTGGAACTAAAGTCTGATTTAACACTTGATTATATTTCACATCATTCATCCACATCTGTGAAGTAACTAAAGGTATTAAATACATGTAGTGGAGTAGAAGTACACCATGTACCTCTGAACTGTAGTGGAGTAGAAGTACACAGTATCATTACATGGAAATACTCAAGTAAAGTAAAGTACTCTCAAAATGTAACAGTACTTGAGCATTTGTACTTAGTCTTTTGACCCGATCATGGCGCTCAAATGAGGAGAGAGGATTTATTGAATGATTTGCTGTTAATAATTGACCGGGTTAGATCAGATTAGATATACTCTGTTGATCCCAAATCGGCACATGAGTTTAAAATATAATACAAATTAATAAATGAAAGATAGAAAAAAAGATAAAGAGTATAAAGTATATACATTTCAAAAGTAGAACGATATATATATTTATAGAGTATCTGATTCAACATGATTGCAGATCATAAAACAAGCACACATCAACATCTATTAAACAATTAATTTATAATAAATAGCGATAAAAACCTTAAGTAAAAAAGTACCCATAGCTAGCAGCTGTTTTAAAGAGTACCTGACCTCCCTTTATATGAATAGAACAATAATGTCATTGTTAGCTAATGAATGTTTCCATGCTGAACAGGGGCGTCGCCTGGACCTGAAAACATTCGGGGCTTAGTCCACAGTGGCGGCGGCACTACAGTGGCATTTTTTACTGCAACACTCCCCACACGCACACACACAGTACACCCGCGACTGTTACAATGAAGGCTCGATAATCAGCTCACGGCATATAGGCAGGAGTAAAGTGGTATTTTTTATGAGTGGGGGGCTCACCTCCTCTAGGGGGGTTCGGGGGATGCTCCCCGGGGAAGATTTTTTTTTAAATATTGAAGTTAAATGCATCAATCTGGTGCACTTTGAGAGCAAAATGAAGAGATCTATGGATACCTCTCTCAACACCCATATGAAGCAGAACTGTAAACAGATGTTCTTTTTCTTTATGGATATTTTACTAATCACTCCCCTTTTAAACTCTATTCTTGTTTTACTGCCATATAGTATTTCATAACTGTTTTTCCTTTATTCTCTTATTTTTTTTATAACTATAATGATCATATGAAGGTGTGCCGTGGAAATAATCTTTTGAATAATTTGTGACCAAACCGTTTGAGACCCACTGAGATAACTTAGACTAAAGTTAACTATCTAAACACTCAGAGAGTCCTTTAGCTCACCTGAGTCTCTCAGTCTGAGAGGAGAGGACTCTCC
Source organism: Trematomus loennbergii (assembly GCA_012861695.1). Taxonomy (NCBI): domain Eukaryota; kingdom Metazoa; phylum Chordata; class Actinopteri; order Perciformes; family Nototheniidae; genus Trematomus; species Trematomus loennbergii. The sequence continues at coordinate 48,368 of JAAOOA010001140.1, forward strand.
TCCAGCTTCTTGTGGAACAAACAGCTCCTTATGTCCGTTAGCGCAGCTAGCTAACCAGATGCTAACAACACGGTCCATGCTGGCACGGTCCCTCCCTCCCCCTCTCTCCCTCTCTCCCTCTCTCTCTCTATCACACTAATGCACATTAATGCGCTATTGCCACACACACCAGAGCCGAGCTTGAATGACACAAGCACACATTTATTTCCATGCAACTCTCTGATTGGTCTGGTGTCATGCCTCTGTTGCATTCACTGAACACGGGAAATTACAGTGCTGCCGTCCTCTCTTGTGTCATGATGAGGTTCACGTACGTAAAGCACGGTTAATGTATTATATTATTGGAGGGAGAATTGTCCGGGCTACAGAAAAAACATTCGGGGCTAAAGCCCCGGATGCCCAGGCCAGGCGACGCCACTGATGCTGAACAACGGCAACATGACAACGTTTTCATTGGTCCCTCTTCTTTAGAGAAGACCAGGAAATGATGGATACACGGATCGTGTTCAAATCAATAGGCACGCAATGACTCTAAATAATAATGATTACGCCACCAAACACACATTCAAACTAAAGGAACCAGCCTGTTTGGGAAATGTGAGAAGTAGAAATACAAGTATTTGGGTTCAACATGTAAGAAGTAGAAAGTACAGGTATTTGCGTTCAACATGTAAGAAGTAGAAAGTACAGGTATTTGGGTTCAACATGTAAGAAGTAGAAAGTACAGGTATTTGTGTTCAACATGTAAGAAGTAGAAAGTACAGGTATTTGTGTTCAACATGTAAGAAGTAGAAAGTACAGGTATTTGTGTTCAACATGTAAGAAGTAGAAAGTACAGGTATTTGTGTTTAAAATGTAAGAAGTAGAAAGTACAGGTATTTGTGTTCAACATGTAAGAAGTAGAAAGTACAGGTATTTGTGTTCAAAGTGTAAGAAGTAGAAAGTACAGGTATTTGTGTTCAACATGTAAGAAGTAGAAAGTACAGGTATTTGTGTTCAAAATGTAAGAAGTAGAAAGTTCAGGTATTTGTGTTCAAAGTGTAAGAAGTAGAAAGTACAGGTATTTGTGTTTCAAAATGTAAGAAGTAGAAAGTACAGGTATTTGTGTTCAACATGTAAGAAGTAGAAAGTACAGGTATTTGGGTTCAACATGTAAGAAGTAGAAAGTACAGGTATTTGTGTTCAAAATGTAAGAAGTAGAAAGTACAGGTATTTGGGTTCAACATGTAAGAAGTAGAAAGTACAGGTATTTGGGTTCAACATGTAAGAAGTAGAAAGTACAGGTATTTGTGTTCAAAGTGTAAGAAGTAGAAAGTACAGGTATTTGTGTTCAACATGTAAGAAGTAGAAAGTACAGGTATTTGTGTTCAAAATGTAAGAAGTAGAAAGTTCAGGTATTTGTGTTCAAAGTGTAAGAAGTAGAAAGTACAGGTATTTGTGTTCAAAATGTAAGAAGTAGAAAGTACAGGTATTTGGGTTCAACATGTAAGAAGTAGAAAGTACAGGTATTTGGGTTCAACATGTAAGAAGTAGAAAGTACAGGTATTTGTGTTCAAAATGTAAGAAGTAGAAAGTACAGGTATTTGTAGAAAGTAGAAAGTCTTCACACTATATTACTAATAGATTCCTCTTGAGGGGAACATTTGATAGATCAAATCACAGAAAAGATAGATAGAGGTTCTTCAGGAGGAACTGATTTGCTCTGATCGTGTTGAAACATGCAAACGTCTCTCCACTTCTCTTCTTCCTCACTTCACACGACTTTGTTAATGATCTGTCACACAGGTTGTTTATCAGAAACTCCTCACATGAGAGGAGGAGCAAAAGTTTTCTTTTGGGAGTCAGCCAAATGTGTTGCCTGGTCAGAGTGTTAACTTTAAGCTGAACACGAGAAGAGGAAGTGAGAGAAGGGTTAAAAATGAGTTCATATGTAAAGACTCTTTGTGGGGTTTCACTTTCCTGTAGTGTGTTCATTAGGTTTTAGTGCAAGGCAAGGCAAGGCAGGCAAGGCAAGTTTATTTATATAGCACCTTTCAACACAAGGTAATTCAAAGTGCTTTACAAAAATGGAAGACATTTTAAAAATGGCATTTAAAATCAGTCATTAAAAAGAAAAGATAATAAAATAAACATTAAAAGAAAAAATACATGGATAAAAGTTAAAAGTTACAGTGCAGTTTAAGATGTGAATAGTTCAATTAAAAGCAGCGGCAAAAAGAAAAGTCTTCAGCCTGGATTTAAAAGTAGTAAGAGTTGCAGCGGACCTGCAGGTTTCTGGGAGTTTGTTCCAGATATTTGGAGCATAATAACTGAATGCTGCTTCTCCATGTTTAGTTCTGACTCTGGGGACAGAAAGCTGACCAGTCCCTGAAGACCTGAGAGTTCTGGATGGTTCATAATTTAGCAGTAGGTCAGACATGTATTTTGGGCCTAAACCATTCAAAGCTTTATAAACCAGCAACAATATTTTGAAATCTATTCTTTGACACACAGGAAGCCAGTGTAAGGACTTCAGAACAGGAGTGATGTGATCCACTTTCTTAGTGTTAGTGAGGACTCGAGCAGCGGCGTTCTGAATTAGCTGCAGCTTTCTAATAGATTTTTTAGTGAGGCCTGTAAAGACACCATTGCAGTAGTCGAGTCTACTGAAGATAAAAGCATGGACAAGTTTTTCCAAATCCTGCTGTGACATTAGTCCTTTAATCCTAGATATGTTCTTTAGGTGATAGTAGGCTGATTTAGTAACTGTTTTAATGTGACTGTTGAAACTCAGGTCAGAGTCCATGACTACACCTAGATTTCTGGCTTTATCTGTTGTTTTGAACATTGCAGACTGAAGCTCAGCGCTAACTTTTATACGTTCTGCCTTGGCTCCAAAAACCATTACCTCAGTTTTATCTTTGTTTAATTGGAGAAAGTTCTGACACATCCAGTCATTGATTTGTTCAATGCACTTACTCAGTGTTTGAATTGGAGCATAATCTCCTGGTGAAATTGTTACGTAAATTTGTGTGTCATCCGCATAGCTATGGTAACTTATTTTGTTGTTTTTCATTATCTGAGCCAGTGGTAGCATGTAGATGTTAAAGAGAAGAGGCCCCAAGATGGAGCCTTGAGGTACCCCACATGTCATATTTGTCAACTCAGATGTGTATTTACCTATAGAAACAAAGTTTTTTCTGTCCTTTAAGTAGGACTCAAACCAATTTAGAACTGTTGCCGAAAGTCCCACCCAGTTTTCTAGTCGGTCTAGTAATATGTTGTGGTCAACAGTGTCAAACGCAGCACTGAGATCTAATAATACTAACACTGAAGTTCTGCCACTGTCTGTGTTTAAGTGGATGTCATTGAAGACCTTTACAAGAGCAGTCTCAGTGCTGTGGTTTGGACGAAATCCTGACTGGAACACATCCAAACAGTTATTTAAATGCAAGAAGTTACTCAACTGTTGAAATACAACTTTTTCAATGATTTTACCTAGAAATGGCAGGTTTGATATTGGCCTGTAATTGTTCATTACTGAGGCATCTAGATTATTCTTTTTTAAGAGCGGTTTAATGACTGCAGTTTTCAGGGCCTCTGGAAAAATACCTGAGTGAAGAGATGTGTTTACTATATGAAGTAGATCTGAGGCCATGCAAGGAAAAACATCTTTGAAAAATCCTGTTGGAATAATATCAAGGCAGCAGGAGGAGGATTTCAGAAGTTGAATAATGTCCTCTAAGTTTTTACCATTAATCTGATGGAATTGTGTCATGGTGTTTGAATTGATATTAGGTGGACATAGGGACAAAACATTTGCTGTACCTGATGCAGAGGCACTGACTGCTTGTCTAATTTTCTGAATTTTGTCAGTGAAGAAGGAGGCAAAATCATTGCACGCCCTGGTGGATAGAAATTCAGAGGCTACTGACACTGGGGGGTTAGTTAGTCTGTCGACGGTAGCAAACAAGGCACGTGCGTTGTTTTTGTTTTTGGTAATGATGTCAGAGAAGAAAGACTGTCGTGCGTTTTTCAATTCCAAATTATAAAGGCCAAGTCTCTCTTTATAGATTTCAAAGTGAACCTGGAGATTTGTTTTTCGCCACCTACGTTCAGCTTTTCGACACTCTCTTTTTTCTGTTCTCACGGTCATGGCCTTTCTCCATGGAGATATTTTCTTGCTAATCACTTCCTTTACCTTAGTTGGAGCAATGGTATCTATAACATTTTTAATTTTTGAATTAAAATGATCTACTAGCTCATTTACTGAGATGTTAGCAGGGGCAAGTGTGGATGAAAAATTATAGTAAACATTTCCCTAGTATTTTCTGTTAAATATCGCTTTGTGGTTACCTCTTTCTGAACATTTTTGTGAACAGAAATAGAGCTCTCAAAGAAAACACAGGAATGATCAGAGAGTGCAACATCAGTCACCACAACCTTTGAGATATTCAGACCCTTTGAGATAATTAAGTCCAGAGTGTGCCCCTTATTGTGCGTGGGCTCCGCCACATGCTGAGTCAGTCCATAGTTATCAAGAACACAAAACAGTTCTTTAGCCCCTCTGTCCTGGGGGTTGTCAACATGGATGTTAAAATCACCAACAATGACTAAACGGTCAAAGTCAATACACACTATAGACAGCAGTTCAGTAAAATCATCAAAAAAGCTTGCACAGTATTTGGGTGGTCTATAGATATTTAGGAACAGAGCTCGAGAGGAGCATTTCAGCTGAAGGGCCACATATTCAAAAGAAGCAAAGTCCCCATAAGATGTCTTCCTGCATTGAATGGAATTTGAACAAAATAGCAACTCCACCCCCTTTCTTATGCATTCTTTCCTGACTCATAAAACTAAAGTTGGGAGGGTTGATTCGATAAGAACAGCTGCACTGTTATTTTGTTCAATCCAAGTTTCCGTTAAAAACATAAAATCGAGATTGTGCTCAGTGATAAAATCATTGATTAAAAATGTTTTTCCTGCCAAAGACCTGACATTTAATAAAGCTAGTTTAAGTTTGTTAAATACACTATCAGTAAAAAATGTTGTGACAAGCTGTGGCTGACATGGAATCACTGCTAAATTTGATAACCTCACACAAACGTTTGAGCACTTCCTGTTTCTAAGCTGATTTACCGCTCTTAATCTATTACCTATCAACACAGATATCGGCAAAGCTACTGGCAGGCAGGGCCCCGGCATGTGCTGGAAAGAGTTGAGAGTGCCATATGCCCTTGAGCCTGGACCCAGCACCCATATACAAAAATATTACTGATTCTAAATGATGTAAAAATGTATTATCTACTTAATTGCACTTATCTAATCCCACCCCTTCTCCCAAAACCTAAATTACTTATTATTATATATCTTTTTTTTTCTTAACCCTCTGAGACCCACATTTCCTTTTTTGCATATTTTTGTGTTTGCCTTATACATTTTCATTTCTTTACAGTATAATCAAGTTTTACACATCCCAGAAATCAGCAGAACCTCAGCTAATGATATATGTCACTCATTAGAGACTTATACACTATAATAGGGGATATTTGGCGATAAATAAAAAATAAATAAAAACGGAGCTTGAATATTTTACTTATTTCATTAAAAATAACTGCTAACCATAACATTGAAAGAAACATTCAACTAGAATATTGCACACCTTTATTATCATTGTATCAGAACTGATTAGAAGATTCGAACTTATTCTGTTCATTAGTTATGACGCTTTGAACACAACGTGATATTTGGGATCGTATGTATTTATTTAAAGTGGACCTATCATGCTATATTTGAATAATATAGTGTAGGACCATACCTATATAAGCATATTTATACTTTTTTTTTTTCAAATACCAAACAGATCATGCATTTTAGCCATGCCTCATTTTGCTCAATTTGACATTTTTTAGATCTGTTTTAGCAAGGGCAGATTCTGTGAGAACAGCACCATCTACAGGCCTGGCATATGTACTACAGCGTCTCCAGCGCTTTCGAACGGCAATGGCCGTGGCTGTCTCCTCCTGATTGGTGGAGTTGGCCCAATAGCCGTAGCGCCACCGTCCTGACGTCAGGACAGTGTTCAAATCTGGATCAGTTTTTATCAGATCCGTTGCAGCCCCTTTTTTAGAGATTTGGGTATGGAGGAAAATAGAGAGGGTTGTGTTTTCTGACACTTGGTGAGTTCCCTGGAACACCGGGGACACATATTCATGTAGAAAAGACGTACAACAGTGCATTTTGCATGATAGGTCCCCTTTAAATAAATACATTTGTTATTGAAAAACAAAACAAAAAAGTAAAACAACAAATAAATAAACAGATAAATAAACAAACAATATATAAGACACTGATATATACACTTATATTATTTCAATTAAATTAATTTTTGATTGAATTTTTTATTATATTTGCATTTATTATTTTAACTTTTTATCTCTTAAATGTTATCAGTGTCTTTTGTTGTGAAGCGCTTCGGGATTCGTCTTGGCAGATGAGAAGCGCTATATCAATTCAATTTATTATATAAGTGTATCTGAATGTGAACCAGCATCAAACTGATTCCTCTCTTATTAGATAATACAGCAGTGTGACGGATAATCGGCTTCTTCCTCGTTTACTGGAATCACTTTCTCTGACTGGAGCTGAAAATATGCAGCAACTCCTCCTTTACACAACACTGAAGTTAGCTTCGATTCAGAGTTTCCGATTCGGCAGTTAAGGGGAAAGTTAAGGGAAATTAATTTACAGTGCTGAGCGAACAATCCTCCGTGTTTGAACCTCTTAAATCGCTGCATAGCCGATTTGTCTGGAGTGGATTATCCCAGAGAGTCTAAACATTCTTTATAACACAGTTTGAGATTTGTGAAACCTTCATTCTATTTGTGAAAATTTAAAAAGGGAGATTTCAGTGCTTTTTTCGCATTGTCTTGTCTTCCCCTGCTCCATGTCTGTTCGTCGTCGTTTCTCGTCTATGATACCTGTTAGTCTCTTTGCTCTCGTCCATGCTACCTGTCACGCTCCATGTTTGTTCCTGAGGTTTTTTGTCCTGATCCTTCCTCGTACTCCCCTGGTTTTGGTATGTTAAAGGGGACCTATCATGCAAAATGCACTTTTGTACGTCTTTTCTACATGAATATGTGTCCCCGGTGTTCCAGGGAACTCACCAAGTGTCAGAAAACACAACCCTCTCTATTTTCCTCCATACCCAAATCTCTAAAAAAGGGGCTGCAACGGATCTGATCAAAAACTGATCCAGATTTGAACACTGTCCTGACGTCAGGACAGTGGCGCTACGGCTATTGGGCCAACTCCACCAATCAGGAGGAGACAGCCACGGCCATTGCCGTTCGATAGCGCTGGAGACGCTGTAGTACATATGCCAGGCCTGTAGGTGGTGCTGTTCTCACTGAATCAGCCCTTGCTAAAACAGAGCTAAAAATGGTCAAATAGAGCAAAATGAGGCATGGCTAAAATGCATGATCTGTTTGGTGTTTTGAAAAAAAAAAAGTATAAATATGCCTTATATAGGTATGGTCCTACACTATATGATTCAAATATAGCATGATAGGTCCACTTTAAGTTGTTCCTTGTTTTCTTTTGTCTTTCAGCTTTGAGAAATAAAGCTCGCTTTTTGTTACCTGACCTTTTAGTCCTTTTACTGCATTTGGGTCCTATTGTTCCCCAACCCTGACACTGAGTCTGCTTCAAATTAACTTATTATCCTCACAGGATCATTTTATTAAAGTTAAAGCAAAACTTACTAAAGCATTCTCTCTAAAAATACATTGTTAGAATTTCTAAAAAGTACTCTTACTCAAACCACTAAAATAATGTAAATGAAGCAAAAGGCTCCTGAAATCCTTTCACGTGTACTCACCAGTGTAACGCTGCCTTGCTGGCGTCCCAGTATATTTAAACTGCATGGGATGACGGCTACTAATGAGCACTGCACATGATATATATTTGGAATGCTTCATGGATTGAAGTGGGGGCTGCATTTTGAATTCTTAACCTGTTAAGCCCTAGAGCCCCCTGTACAGGGGGCAGTGGGGTGTTTTTTCACGAAACTGTGTCTCAGGGCTTCTTAATATTTAAAAACCTATTAATGTGTCATACCCATTTAACGGGAAGAAACTCAGCTAACTGACAATACGAACATTTTTACCAAAACAAAATACAAGTCTCACAAGAAGCGTCTAAATGAGCCCTGAGCGAAAAAATGCTAACACACTTACCACAGAACTCAAGGTAAAAATACCCTTATTACTTATCGTAACTGCAAAAAATATCAAATATTTAATATCTTTAATATCAGATATTAAAGCTGAGATTCCACAGATTCTATAGGTATAAGTATCATCACTGAGCGATCAGAACTCGTGACAGGGGAAGCAAACACAGACGTCACAACACGTAGATTACGGAACATTCACGGGAAATCGTCTCAAATTAGCTGTTATTCTGATCAATAGTCGTGATCAATGGCATTAGAATGATAAAAACGCCGCTGAAGGTTAATCCATAGGTTAATCCAATGTGTCTGCGTCACTTTGAAAGGATTACTGATAATCCATCATCGCATTTTTATGTAAAAAATGGAGATTTCATATTATTTTTATTTTTATAAATCTCTCTAAAAGGTCAAATGTCACTTGTTTTGCTCAATCTTGATACAGGGTACTTATTATATGTTGTAGTTTGGATTCCTAAAGCTTTTAGTCTACTAACCCATCATCCAAGGGTGGTTTTCACTATAAGTAATGGGTTTTCTTTAGGCGGAGGTAAGAATTTACCATTTTTTACAATGTTCCATCTGAATTTACTCTGACACAGAAACATCTATATTGATTCTGACACTTCTTCATCCAACTCACAGATGTAACCTTGCTTTGAGAAAAAAGATGATTAATTTAACCCTTTTAGAAGTGAAGTTATAGTCATTTGTTCTGGGCATGTCATTTTCGAGCCTGAAACCTGAAAAACAGGCTCAGGGCTTAACTGGTACAAGTTATGCTTGTCAGACTGTGGCATGACCTTTGCAACAAAATATAAAAAAGACATGAGCATGTTTAGCAAGTTTTGATATTGTTGCATGCTGTTTATACTTTTTTTGACATAGAAAAACTATGATTACTAATGTACATATAGCTTTACACTGGTATGATCTGGAACTGTGACAGGCTCTGAAAGACTCCAATCCACTTCCGTAGTTGCACTTGTCATAGCAGAGTATAGCATTATAAAGGGAAACAATGGCCTTAATGAGTCTAACTGGTCACAAAAACCAAACATTTTTAGATTTTTAGGGTTTTAGATCAGGACCTGGTCTTATGTGGTCTAAATGCGAAAAAAGCACTGAAATCTCCCTTTTTTTAATTTTCACAAATAGAATTAAGGTTTCACAAATCTAAAACTGTGTTATAAAGAATCTTTAGACCCTCTGGGATAATCCAGTCCAGATTTGATGAGTCTAGGTATAGTGGTTTTAGATCAGGATCTGGGGCCTCATTTATAAAGGGATATACGCTAAAAAAATTGTGTACGCCAGTTTCTACGCAATGTTTGCGATTTATAAAATACTAACTTGATGGGAAAATGTGCGGTCCTCCACGCAAACTCTAACCCATGCGTACGCACTAAGCACACAAACGGGAGAGACGAGAAACTGCGACACCGTTGGCAGAAGGTAGAATGGAGAGAAATATGTGGAAATAATACCATCAATAAAATGTTACCTCTCATTTATCAAATATGAAGAATTCATTTTCAAACATTGATTAAAGCCAATCTTAAATGATTGAACAAACGCCTGTTTGAGACTCCTCAGTGCACACAAAAACATAACTTGGAGAAATAAATAAATACGGATATGTTATTTAAAACCACCTCGAATATGTTGTGTTAATGTTATGAAATGTTTTCTCATAAATGATGCGGTAAGCAGGAGGACAGAATAACATCTAAACTGACGCCGTTTTGCATTTCTATAGGTTGTAGATACGAGCATGGTTTTATATACTATCACGTTTAATCGTGTTTTATGCCGTTTGCCAATACTTGATAAGTCGCTCGTAAAACACAGGAGGTATGGAAACTAAGAACACCATATGTGGTAAACAGCTAATATAACACAACACATTGTATTTCCTTTAACTGGTGGATTATGGATATATAGTTGCTGATCGACAGCTGGAACACAAACCACCAAATACAACACAATCATTCAGATCCAGTCGTCATGACTCCACTCCGGAGGGATTCCCCGATCATTTCTTACAGTTTCTCATCAAGGGGGGGTCTCCTGTCCCCGGGACAAACACACTGCCTGAGGAAGGTTATGTGTATTTTTTTTGTCATTCACTTTTTTCGGACCACGTATTTATTTATTTTGGTGACGATCCGACCTCCATGCTGCTCCTCTGGTTCAAACTGCATCCACCAAACAATATGATTTATCTCCACCTCCCCAAAATAACCAAATCTGACACGGTGTGAGATGTCTTTTTTAGCTGTTCTGTCGTCATTTCCTGCGATCTTCTTCGTGCAGTCATTCAACATGAATGATGAATGAATGGGCGTTTATTGACTATTTATAGGCAAATATGGGCGTTACGAGTCGATTGTGATTTATAAAGGGAAACAGGCGTAGGAAGTGCCGTACGCACTTCCCTCGCCGGTACGCAATGTTTTGTGAATCGAAAAATTTCTGTACCTATTTTTTTGCTTTGCACTAAAGTAAGCAACCTTCCCACGTGAAATCTTCCTTTTTTGTATTTTCACAAATAGAATAAAGGTTTTCACAAATCTCAAACTGTGTTATAAAGAATGTTTAGACTCTCTGGATAATCCAGTCCAAATAAATCGGCTATGCAGCGATTTAAGAGGTTCAAACACGGAGGATTGTTCGCTCAGCGCTGTAAATTAAATGTCCCTTAACTTTCCCCTTAACTGCCGAAATCGGAAGCTCTGAATCGGAAGCCAACTTCAGCGTCGTCGTTTGTTTTGGACTTGACTCAAATACGTTTATTTTCTACATATATTTGCCTCCGAAAAAACTATTTGTTTCTCCGAATCGAAGGGGAAAACACAAAAGCATTGTACACAATTTAAACCAATCAATGTTGTGTAATGAACAAGGATAATCTGGTGTTTTTGAGTTGATGAGTAGTGCAGATATCACTGTCAAATCAATCGACAGTAAGGAGAATGCTTACTTCCAGGTGTGACATTAAAGCAACTACTGTGGCCAGAAAACGTAAGGGGTCGTAACATTATTTTCTCTTTGTATAGACGTATAGCAGGGGTCACCAACCTTTTTTAGGGTGAGGGCTACTTTCAAAAAATAAAACAAGTCGGGGGCTACTTTTACTCCTCTTTTTTTTGTTTTTGCAGTGTATATATTTAGCACATTTTAACATTATGATATGCTGACCTTTAACCTTTGTGTGCTGTTTGGGTCTGTGGGACCCGTTTTCAGTGTTTTCTAAAAGAACATGTATGCAATCTAATTATTTTAACCTGCTTTATTTGGGGGTGGACGGGCCTCACCTCCTCTAGGGGGTCCTCACCTCCTCTAGGGGGGTCCTCACCTCCTCTAGGGTCGGGGGGCATGCACCCCCGGGAAGATTATTTTTAAATGTGCCACATTGCTTTTCTTCCAGACTGCAACGCTGGTCCCGCAAATCAAGCAAGAACGTGATTGGTCGATATTCATTGTGGGGGTGGGGGGAGGAGGGGTGTTAGATAGATATAGAGTTGTAGTAAGTAGATAGAGTTCGCTATGATTTAGGTTTCGTTTATGCATAGGGTAGATTCTTTTAATTACATTTCCTTTTTGTTTTGTGTATTTTATACATTTTGGATTTGCTTGGCGAGCTATTTTTAGAACATTCCCCGCGGTGACTCACGTTGCCCCTGCGGGCGACCAAGTGCCCGCGGGCACCGTGTTGGCTACCCCTGACGTATAGTATCCTAATAATAATAATAATAATAATAAGACCAGCAGGATTGTTCGAATGAATAAGCAGCCCTGTGCGTGGTCGGGTGCATTTTAGGAAAGCAAGATAATAAATGGCAAAGATATGTAGAAGATAAACGTATTTGAGTCACGTCCAAAACAAACGTGGGAGAAAATACGTGTCTATCTAAGGGTAATCGAGAATGCAGTTTAGATCTGTGGGAACGTGATTTTGAGGAGAAAGTAAAATAGTGAGCGTGGGAAGGAAAAACCTCTAATTGATTCAAGACCAGTTTTATGTTGAAACAAATCAGTGTTTGTGGAAAAGCTGTCGAAATCACAACAAGTCTCAAAGGGAATAATAATGAATAACTTATACACTCTTTAGAGAACACTATTACGAAATACAGTCATGTTTTTGATCCACGGTCAAATTTGCCAGGTTTCTGCACAAGAAGCTCAATTAACGGGAAAATAACTTGACTTTTAGCGCATTTAGCAACAATATCCACTGATTGTAATGGGTGACTTTTCACCCAACATTTGTTTTTTAATACTTTAAGCACGGCGGTCCCCCCATTGGACCCCTCCCACCGTTTTTTTTTCCGAGATAATGTCTCAGGGCTTCTTAACATTTATGAAACTATTAATGTGTAGCACCAGATTAACGGGAAGAATCTCAGCTAACTGAAGATATGAACCATTTTTACCAAAACAAAACCACAAGTCTCATAAGAAGGGTCTAATGACCCCTGAGCGAAAATATTCTAACGCACTGCAGCACACAATTCAAGATAAAGATACCCTTATTACTTATCGTAGCTGCACATACAATATATCCTATTAAAGCTGAGACTCCACTGATTATTTAGGTATAGTATCATCACTGAGCGATCCCAACTTGCGACAGGGGAAGCAAACACAGACATCACAACACGTACCTTTACGGAGCTTTTACGGCAGATCGTCTCACCGTAGCTGTCAATTAGGTCAAAAGACGTGTTCAATGGCATTAAAACGAAAGAAAAAAATCTACAACTGTTGATCCATAGGTTGATAATGTACCTGTGCCTTTGAAGAAATTATTTATAATCCATAATTCCATTTTTATGTAAAAATCGGAGCGGAAAAGTTAGCTGCTAATGGTAGCCACCAGAGTGTATGCAGCTTCCGTTTTGGTAACGCGTCACTCTCACTCCTTATTTGTTAACGTGTTGGTGTGTATATAACTTTCCCTAGATTCCATTGGCTCTAGCGGTTTATAAAGAGATTTCATTCATCAAAATCGAGCAAGGGGGGCCAGAGATAGGTCAAATCCACCCAAATGACCCCAGAAGGGGGTTTTTTGGCTAAATCTCTCTAAAAGGTCAAATTTCACTTGTTTTGCATCAATCTTGATACAGGGTACTTATTATATGTTCTACTTTGGATCCTAAAGCTTTTAGTCTACTAACCCATCATCCAAAGGTAGTTTTCACTATAAGTAAAAAAGAATTTTTGGACGGACACTATAATTTACAGTTTTTTACGATGTAAAATCTGAATTTTCTTTAAAATAAAAAACATCTTTATTGATTCTGACTTTTCTACATCCAACTCACAGGTTTATAATTACTTTGAGAATAAAGATTATTAATGTACCCCTTTTAGAAGGGAAGATATGGTCATTTGTTCTGGGAATGGCATTTTCGAGCCTGAGACCTGAAAAACAGGCTCAGGGCTTAAGAGGTTAAATGATTTTCATCACTTGCATCTAAAGACATTTAGCTCCTTCCCTTTTCTACTTTCTATTTCCCATTTTGTTCCTGATGGTTTCAATGACTTCTTTGAATGAAACATTTTGATCCGATCTTATTCCAGAATTGTTCATGCCAGTTGTTGTCGTCCTCATGTGACTTCATCTCCTGTAAGACTTTATACAGTTGGGAGATTTTACTGTTTTTATTGTTCCTATTTTAGTTTATAAATCCCTGGATGCTGACTCTGTTCTTCTCTCGACTGATTTCTAGACAAATCTGTCTATTATGTGCCGGGTAAAACGTCGATGGTCAAATATTCTGAGATGCAGATACAGATGAAATCTACCCTGATCTATAAATCACTTTCACACTTCCTTCAGCTGCATGAAGTCACACTCAGGGTGCACCTGGATCTGTATATTGTTTTCAGTAAAGCACAAATAATTCAATGCAAACAGTGGATGGATATTTCTTCTGCTTGTTATAAATCAGAGTAAATATTATAAGATAAGAATTGTGGGCCGTGAATGTGTGCAGAATGTAGTTTGTTACAGCAGGGTCCATTGAATGCATGCATGTCCTTACTTGAACTAAAAGGAAGGGGAAACATTCTATATATAGGTTATTGTGCAATAGTATGATCACACTTCACTATGTGCTCCAGACAGTCAATGAGTTTGAGCATGTTTGACTCCATGTGGTCCATAACGTGAATGAGTTTGAGCATGTGTGACTCCATGTGGTCCATACAGTCAATGAGTTTGAGCATGTGTGACTCCATGTGGTCCATAACGTGAATGAGTTTGAGCATGTGTGACTCCATGTGGTCCATACCGTGAATGAGTTAGCCAGCCCTGAAGCTAAACACTTCAGTAATTAGTGAAAGTGTCTGTTCGTGGATTTACATTCCTCAGTCTCCTTCTTTCTGCTGATTCCTGCAGATCTCTGTTCCTGCAGCCTAATGACGACGATCAGACCCTGAAGAAGAAGAAGAAGAAGAAGAAGAAGAAGAAGAAGGGGGGAGAGTCTGAGCAAAGAGGGTGTTGAGATCTTATCAGAAAAACCAAAAGAGGAGGGGTGAGAAAGAGGAAGGTGGAGACGGAGACGGAGCTCGGTACAAATCAGCCACTGGTGTTGGAAACGCTCTTCTTGTCTTTTCTTTCCTGGAGCATTGGTGCATTTCTGTAGAGACACATGATCGAAATACAGCTGCGCAGCCGGAGCTCTGATGTCTCTCTGGAGTCACTTTACACTCATCTGCGGACCACTCGACTGGAGGATTTTCTGAGGGAGTCGAGTTGTAAACATGATGTGAACAGCTCCTTCATTTAGACTTTCTAAAACCCTTCTTTGAAAGAGTTTTTGGATGACTTTTTTTTTGGAACAAGACTTTAAGAGAGAGATTTCCCCTCAGACTGCCTGGATTCAAACTCACTTTGAAGGATTTGTTTGCACAGAAACTTTAAGCATTTATTGTAAAAGCTTCCTTTGGATTGTCTGAGATTCAAACCATTTTTTTATATTTTTTGTGACTGTTTTTGTAACAAGACTTGAAATCTGTACTGAGAAAGCTTCCCCTCAGACTGTCTAGGATTCAAACACATTTACTGCAAAAGCTTCCCTTGGATTGAATGGGATTCAAACCAATGTTTAAGGATTTTTAGAGACTTTTTTTACTATTTTCTCAGATGGTCTGGGATTCAAACTCGAGCAGGATTACAGGAAGAGCTTCTCTGCTCCGTGGAACTTACAGAAATCTCCAGTTTTCAGGATTTGAAGGCGACTCCTGAGAAAACATGGAGGCTGAGTGTCTCTGTGAGCGCGCAGTGTGAGGACCAGGAAGAAGATGATGAAGATGATGTTGAAGACCGATGTGATGCCCGTGCCATGCTGAGGGGGGCGTTATTTCTCGTGAGTGTGTCTCTGTGTCTCGTCTGTCTGACCGCGCGCCGGCCAGGAACTGCTCTTTAGACCTCCAAACCAATGTCCGGGAACTCCTAATGAAAGACAAAGAACTGGTGAGAGACTCCATATCTGTCTTATATTACATAAATCAGAGTTTCATGGCTTTATGCACAGTAGCTACAGTGAAGATAGGAGGGTCAAAAGTCCCAGGCTCCGCCAACAATGCAACATACAAGACATAAAACACATTTAAAAAAGAATAAAGTGTGCATGAAGAAACAGAGTACTATCTGAAAGGATACATGTGTTGTAGTCTTAGTGGTTTGGAAAATCCTTTCTACATTGTTTAAACAGAAATTGAATCTCAGGTTGAAATGTACGGAATACGATTAGGGCCACGTGTGATTTAAAAAAATAATTATTTGACAATAAGTGTTTTTTTGTAGTCCTGAGAAAAAAGTCAGAGTTGAAATAAAGAATGAATCCTTTATTACCAAAAATAAATACATGTAATTATAATAAATGTTAAATCTATGTCTAAGTATTAGATGTTAGTATTACATCTTAGTCCAAATAAAAAAGAATGTGACATCAAAGCAGCCGGAGAAGTGGTGAGAGACTCCTTCCCGTCTTTATCAATATATCAATATATCAATCAGAGTTTGGTATCAGATCCAGCGGCAGGGTTCATTAAGGATATGACCAGAAGTGGGTTCATTTTGTTCTGAGATAAATGTCTAAATTAAAGGATTAAAGTAAAAAAATAAATTCTCTGAATTCTGATTTAAATCTCTGAATTCTGAGATTTCTAAATAAGTGGCCCTAATCATCTCCGTCGAAACGTGTTGGTGTCTCATGTTCAAATTAAGTTTAGTTACCTAAAAAAAAAAGATACAGGCTCCGAGCGACAACATGTGTTTTTTCCTAAATTGTTCTAAAAACTCAATGATCTAAGTATTACATTAAATATAAAATCATAATCAAAATATTAGATTGTATCTGAAATTCTCAAAATCAAATCAAGTGTACATGTTACGTCTAAACATTAAATATAAATGTCAGAATGAAATATTACATTTAAATGTTATATCTTACGTTTTTTTCATATTATTTGTATTTATGTTATATTTCTGTCTAGATTCTGATCAAAATGAGCTAAATATAAAAAGGAAGTATCAGCGAGATGTGAAACAGAATAGTTTGTTTAAATAAAGCTCCTTCCACTGAGGCATGTGGAGATACAAGTGATACACTGAAGCTGCTGCAGAGACACAGAGGAACCATCGGTCACTCTGCAAGGAAATAAGAAAAAGTATTACGAGTAATATTAAGACATGCCATTGGTAGTATTCGTAGACTTTTCAAGTAAAGTACTAATGCCACAAAGTGAAAATACTAGACAACTAAAGTCATGCATGGAAAATGTTTCTGAGGTCAAATCATTCGAGTTTCAGGAACATGTAGTTTAAGTCTTAAAAGCAACTGTGATCAATATATAAAAGAAGAACGTATTAAAAAATAAGAATGGTTTGATGGACGTAAAAGAGATCCCGTTTGGTTTATCTATCTGAACCGAACGTAGAGATGACATGGATCAAGAACAAGCTGGAGGATTCAAGACAAGAGAAAACACAGGAATATTTAGAAAAATATGTTTTAAAATGAAAATAATAAGCAAAGCATAATGACAACCTATGAAAATAAATAACAATGTTTAAATATGGAAAGTAGGCATATGTGGTTAAAGTACTTAAAGTATCACTGTACAGTAAAATGTAGTTAAAGTATACTTAAAGTATCTCTTGTACAGTAAAATGTAGTTAAAGTATACTTAAAGTATCTCTTGTACAGTAAATGTAGTTAAAGTACTTAGTATCTCTTGTACAGTAAAATGTAGTTTAAAGTACTTAGTATCTCTTGTACAGTAAAATGTAGTTAAAGTACTTAGTATCTCTTGTACAGTAAAATGTAGTTAAAGTACTTAGTATCTCTTGTATAGTTAAATGTAGTTAAAGTACTTAGTATCTCTTGTAAAGTAAAATGTAGTTAAAGTACTTAGTATCTCTTGTACAGTAAAATGTAGTTGAAGTATACTTAAAGTATCTCTTGTACAGTAAAATGTAGTTAAAGTACTTAAAGTATCACTTGTACAGTAAAATGTAACTTAAGTACTAAAAGTAAAAGTATTGATGGCGCAGTAAATGTTTTATATCTATGTTTCTGGCTAGTATAATCTGAAGTAAGTGATTATATTCTGTGAGATTTAACATATCTTTGTTTTATACAATTTCTATAGATTTTCCACATAATTCCAATATTTGGAAAGTCCGGCAGTGGCTCAGTCAGTAGGGGCTTGGACTGGGAGCCGTAGGGTCGCTGGTTCAAGTCCCCGAACAGACCTAAAGTATGGAGTGTGGACTGCTACTTGGAAAGGTCCAAGTTCACCTCCTGCCTGCCGTGGTGCCCTTGAGCAAGGCACCAGACAACCCCCCCCACTCCCATTGCTCCCCGGGCGCTGTACAATAGCTGCCCACTGCTCCTAGTACTAGACTCCTGGTACTAAGATGGGTTAAATGCAGAGAACAAATGCTTCCGATGTGGTCTTGTTCTCTGGTCCATATTTTCTTTCCCTTAGTCTCTTATGGAAGTGAAATAGCCTCCAAATTAACCCGTGCATGAAATAAAACATGTTTATCTGTAGAGTGTCTGGCTTTAAATGAATCTAACGAGATACAATACAATACAGCTTTATTTATAGAGCACTTTAAACCACCTGACCAAAGTGCTGTACAGGCAAATAAACAAGAACAAAACATACTAACAAAATATAATAACACAGCACAGCTCACACACCATAAAACAAGTACAGATGGTTCCACAGTGTGGGACCTGTCTGATGGCAGGGGCAGATGGTTCCACAGTGTGGGACCTGTCTGATGTGCAGGGGCAGATGGTTCCACAGTGTGGGGACCTGTCTGATGTGCAGGGGCAGATGGTTCCACAGTGTGGGGACCTGTCTGATGTGCAGGGGCAGATGGTTCCACAGTGTGGGACCTGTCTGATGTGCAGGGGCAGATGGTTCCACAGTGTGGGACCTGTCTGATGTGCAGGGGCAGATGGTTCCACAGTGTGGGGACCTGTCTGATGTGCAGGGGCAGATGGTTCCACAGTGTGGGACCTGTCTGATGTGCAGGGGCAGATCGTTCCACAGTGTGGGACCTGTCTGATGTGCAGGGGCAGGTCGTTCCACAGTGTGGGGACCTGTCTGATGTGCAGGGGCAGTTCGTTCCACAGTGTGGGGACCTGTCTGATGTGCAGGGGCAGGTCGTTCCACAGTGTGGGGACCTGTCTGATGTGCAGGGGCAGATGGTTCCACAGTGTGGGGACCTGTCTGATGTGCAGGGGCAGATGGTTCCACAGTGTGGAGGCCTGTCTGATGTGCAGGGGCAGATGGTTCCACAGTGTGGGGACCTGTCTGATGTGCAGGGGCAGATGGTTCCACAGTGTGGGGACCTGTCTGATGTGCAGGGGCAGATGGTTCCACAGTGTGGGACCTGTCTGATGTGCAGGGGCAGATGGTTCCACAGTGTGGGACTGTCTGATGTGCAGGGGCAGATGGTTCCACAGTGTGGAGGCCTGTCTGATGTGCAGGGGCAGATGGTTCCACAGTGTGGAGGCCTGTCTGATGTGCAGGGGCAGTTCGTTCCACAGTGTGGGGACCTGTCTGATGTGCAGGGGCAGATGGTTCCACAGTGTGGGGACCTGTCTGATGTGCAGGGGCAGATGGTTCCACAGTGTGGGGACCTGTCTGATGTGCAGGGGCAGATGGTTCCACAGTGTGGGGACCTGTCTGATGTGCAGGGGCAGATGGTTCCACAGTGTGGGGACCTGTCTGATGTGCAGGGGCAGATCGTTCCACAGTGTGGGACCTGTCTGATGTGCAGGGGCAGATGGTTCCACAGTGTGGGGACCTGTCTGATGTGCAGGGGCAGTTCGTTCCACAGTGTGGGGACCTGTCTGATGTGCAGGGGCAGATGGTTCCACAGTGTGGGACCTGTCTGATGTGCAGGGGCAGTTCGTTCCACAGTGTGGGGACCTGTCTGATGTGCAGGGGCAGATGGTTCCACAGTGTGGGACCTGTCTGATGTGCAGGGGCAGTTCGTTCCACAGTGTGGGGACCTGTCTGATGTGCAGGGGCAGATGGTTCCACAGTGTGGAGGCCTGTCTGATGTGCAGGGGCAGATCGTTCCACAGTGTGGAGGCCTGTCTGATGTGCAGGGGCAGATCGTTCCACAGTGTGGAGGCCTGTCTGATGTGCAGGGGCAGTTCGTTCCACAGTGTGGGACCTGTCTGATGTGCAGGGCAGATCGTTCCACAGTGTGGGGACCTGTCTGATGTGCAGGGGCAGATCGTTCCACAGTGTGGAGGCCTGTCTGATGTGCAGGGGCAGATCGTTCCACAGTGTGGCGGCCTGTCTGATGTGCAGGGGCAGATCGTTCCACAGTGTGGAGGCCTGTCTGATGTGCAGGGGCAGATCGTTCCACAGTGTGGCGGCCTGTCTGATGTGCAGGGGCAGATGGTTCCACAGTGTGGGGACCTGTCTGATGTGCAGGGGCAGATGGTTCCACAGTGTGGGGACCTGTCTGATGTGCAGGGGCAGATGGTTCCACAGTGTGGGACCTGTCTGATGTGCAGGGGCAGATGGTTCCACAGTGTGGGGACCTGTCTGATGTGCAGGGGCAGATCGTTCCACAGTGTGGGGACCTGTCTGATGTGCAGGGGCAGATCGTTCCACAGTGTGGAGGCCTGTCTGATGTGCAGGGGCAGATCGTTCCACAGTGTGGGGACCTGTCTGATGTGCAGGGCAGATGGTTCCACAGTGTGGAGGCCTGTCTGATGTGCAGGGGCAGATCGTTCCACAGTGTGGAGGCCTGTCTGATGTGCAGGGCAGATCGTTCCACAGTGTGGCGGCCTGTCTGATGTGCAGGGGCAGATGGTTCCACAGTGTGGGGACCTGTCTGATGTGCAGGGGCAGATGGTTCCACAGTGTGGGGACCTGTCTGATGTGCAGGGGCAGATGGTTCCACAGTGTGGGGACCTGTCTGATGTGCAGGGGCAGATGGTTCCACAGTGTGGGGACCTGTCTGATGTGCAGGGGCAGATGGTTCCACAGTGTGGGGACCTGTCTGATGTGCAGGGGCAGATGGTTCCACAGTGTGGGGACCTGTCTGATGTGCAGGGGCAGGTCGTTCCACAGTGTGGGGACCTGTCTGATGTGCAGGGGCAGATGGTTCCACAGTGTGGGGACCTGTCTGATGTGCAGGGCAGATGGTTCCACAGTGTGGGGACCTGTCTGATGTGCAGGGCAGATGGTTCCACAGTGTGGAGGCCTGTCTGATGTGCAGGGCAGATCGTTCCACAGTGTGGGGACCTGTCTGATACAGAGAAGCAACGGCCCCCTCTGAGTTTTGACTTGGTTCTGGGCACGTCAGGAGCAGTTGATCCGCTGACCTGAGAGGGCGGTTGGGCGTGTAAGGGTGTAGCAGCTCAGAAAGATATGGTGGGGTCATGCCATTTAGGGATTTAAAGTAAATAAAATGATTTTGAAATGAATCCTAAAATGTATTGGCAACCAATGGAGCGAAGCCAAAATGGGGGAAATGTGGTCATATTTCAGTGTGCCAGTTAAAAGCCTTGCTGCTGCATTTTGCACCAGCTGCAGACGAGCGAGGGAGGACCCACTGACCCCATGTAGAGAGAGTTACAGTAATCAGCCCAGGGGTGGCGAAGGCGTGGATTACTGTCTCAAACTGCTGTCTGGAGAGAAAAGGTTTTATTTTGGCTAGCTGCTTAAGAAGATAAAAGCTTGTTTTTCTACCGATTTAATTTGACTCTCAAGTTTCAGTTCAGTTGAAAGTTCAGATGTCTATGCATCTCATCTCAGATTTCACATGAAGAGTTCACAGAAGTTCTGTTTTACACACATTACATGTCACTTGTTACAAGGTTCAAGGTTCAAGGTTCAAGGTTCTTTATTGTCAAACTAACATAGCTACAGAGTAATTATGTCGTTGAAAATCTTAGGTCACAGGCTTCTCCAACAATGCAACATAATACAGATAGTAAAAGTAATACAAAAATAAAGTAGATAACAGCTTTTACAACTCAGTCCACAGCGCATCAGCTGCTTTATCACACTGACGAACATATCTGCAGGTCTACAGTATATAAAGCAGAGAACAGGACCACATTGTGACACAGGAGTAAAATGCAGAGTCAATTCTGAAAAATATGTGGAAAAAGTCTGGAAAAATACCTGAAAATATTTGAAGAACTTTCCCAAAGATGTGTGGAAAATCTATGGAAATTGTATAAAACAAAAATATGTTAAATCTCACGAATATGAGGAATTACTTATTATTATTATACTAGCCAGAAACATAGATATATAACATTTTACTGCGCCATCAATACTTTTACTTTAAGTACTTTAACCACATGTTATTGTACAAGAGAGATACTTTAACTTTAAACTACATTTTACTATAAGAGATACTTAAACTTTAAGTACTTTAACCACATGTTATTGTACAAGAGAGATACTTTAACTTGAAGTACTTTAACCACATTTTACTGCTCAAGAGATACTTTTACTTGAAGTACTTATATAGAGTATAACTCACTTTACTGTAGAAGGAGAAAAACCCGTTCAATCAAATGATCGTTAAGACAAACAACTTGTTGTGAGGGAAATAACAAACGTTACAATCACACAATGTCATGTCGTTGCCAGGACAGAAATCTGGCATGCATGTTACGATACAAACGTGTAATAGCTCGTATTCACCACGTCATTTTATCTTTTTCTTAGAAGTCGTTGGAGTGCAAACTGTACACACCCACCGTCGATCAATACAAGGTATGAACTACTTCTTCTTCTTCTTCTTCTTCTCTTCTTCTTCTTCTTCTTCTTCTTCTTCTTCTTCTTCTTCTTCTTCTTCTTCTTCTTCTCTTCTTCTTCTTCTTCTTCACTCTGACACCTGAAATACTTGTTATTATCATTTGAGATCTGATGCTTTCACAAAAGTCCTCGGCTGCTTAAATTACATCAACAAATCTTTCCAATATAAACTTAAAGTGGACCTATCATGCTATATTTAAATGATATATTGTAGGGCCATACCTATATAAAGTATATTTATACGTTTCTGTTTTCAAAATACCAAACAGATCATGCATTTTAGCCATGCCTCATTTCGCTCTATGTGCTGTTTGCTGTCTACGGGTCTGATTCTGCTGACCACGCCCCCCTGCAGGAGAGGGAGACGTGCTCTGATCAGCTGCTGGGCTGTCAGAAGAGCGGGAGAAAAAGAGAACTCCGTCCTCCGTGTTTTATTATATAGAGTCGTTATTCATTTGTTTTAAAGCTCAATAAATAACAAAGAAGACCTTTGACCGGCACTTTTCTAATTTTGTCCGGAAGATTTAAACTTTAACGGACATCTTGACCGGTGAAAGAAACTGAAACTGAAACTCTGCCGCACGGTCCCCTCGTTCCTTGGAAGAGGCGGAGAGGCGGAGAGGCGGAGAGGTGGGTGTTGTCATCTGCTGGTGGACTAACCGGAGAGAATTACAGTGCTTGCCTCGACGGGGAGGGATTGCATTGAATTACAGCAGCGGGAGCAAACGCTTGCCTCGGGGAGGGAGAAAGAAAGCCACAGCGGAGAATAAACAGAAGGGTAACCATGGTAACTATGGGCGGGAAGTCTTCTTCGCTGCTTTTGTGGCAGACTACAGCGCCACTTACAGCCTGGCTATGTACTACAGCGTCTCCAGCGCTTTCGAACGGCAATGGCCGTGGCTGTCTCCTCCTGATTGGTGGAGTTGGCCCAATAGCCGTAGCGCCACCGTCCTGACGTCAGGACAGTGTTCAAATCTGGATCAGTTTTGATCAGATCCGTTGCAGCCCCTTTTTTAGAGATTTGGGTATGGAGGAAAATAGAGAGGGTTGTGTTTTCTGACACTTGGTGAGTTCCCTGGAACACCGGGGACACATATTCATGTAGAAAAGACGTATAAAAGTGCATTTTGCATGATAGGTCCCCTTTAATATACTTAAAATCACAATGCCTTGTGTTGAAAGGTGCTATATAAATAAACTTGCCTTGCCTAAAATACATTTGGCTTTATGTAAATGTTTGTTTAAGCAAATTCATCGTTATGTATTCACAAAAGGTAGCCAGAGTTCACTTTTATTGCTGTGCCTCGTACTCTTTAACTCCAGATGGTCCACATGTCAACAGGAAGTAGTAGCATAATAACTTCTGATCCTCCACCAGTTCTATATCTGTGAAGTCTGTTTACTACTTATATAAACAATAGCATGGTTTTATACAATAAATGAGAGACTGCATCATCAGAGATTTCAGAGATTTGGTCCAAAGTTATTACTGGAACACAGGAATTAAGATTCTCTAAAAATAATCCACACATTATCTAATTCATGGCAGGAACATTACTCACTGTCACTATTTAAAAAAGTCCTCTCCTGCTGATGTCCAGGTGTATATCAGTATGTAGTGTCTCTACTTTAAAGAGTCCTCTCCTGCTGATGTTCAGGTGTATATCAGTATGTAGTGTCTCTACTTTAAAGAGTCCTCTCCTGCTGATGTTCAGGTGTATATCAGTATGTAGTGTCTCTACTTTAAAGAGTCCTCTCCTGCTGATGTTCAGGTGTATATCAGTATGTAGTGTCTCTACTTTAAAGAGTCCTCTCCTGCTGATGTTCAAGTGTATATCAGTATGTAGTGTCTCTACTTTAAAGAGTCCTCTCCTGCTGATGTTCAGGTGTATATCAGTATGTAGTGTCTCTACTTTAAAGAGTCCTCTCCTGCTGATGTCCAGGTGTATATCAGTATGTAGTGTCTCTACTTTAAAGAGTCCTCTCCTGCTGATGTTCAAGTGTATATCAGTATGTAGTGTCTCTACTTTAAAGAGTCCTCTCCTGCTGATGTCCAGGTGTATATCAGTATGTAGTGTCTCTACTTTAAAGAGTCCTCTCCTGCTGATGTTCAGGTGTATATCAGTATGTAGTGTCTCTACTTTAAAGAGTCCTCTCCTGCTGATGTTCAGGTGTATATCAGTATGTAGTGTCTCTACTTTAAAGAGTCCTCTCCTGCTGATGTTCAGGTGTATATCAGTATGTAGTGTCTCTACTTTAAAGAGTCCTCTCCTGCTGATGTTCAGGTGTATATCAGTATGTAGTGTCTCTACTTTAAAGAGTCCTCTCCTGCTGATGTTCAGGTGTATATCAGTATGTAGTGTCTCTACTTTAAAGAGTCCTCTCCTGCTGATGTTCAGGTGTATATCAGTATTTAGTGTCTCTACTTTAAAGAGTCCTCTCCTGCTGATGTTCAGTGTATATCAGTATGTAGTGTCTCTACTTTAAAGAGTCCTCTCCTGCTGATGTCAGTGTATATCAGTATGTAGTGTCTCTACTTTAAAGAGTCCTCTCCTGCTGATGTTCAGGTGTATATCAGTATGTAGTGTCTCTACTTTAAAGAGTCCTCTCCTGCTGATGTTCAAGTGTATATCAGTATGTAGTGTCTCTACTTTAAAGAGTCCTCTCCTGCTGATGTTCAGGTGTATATCAGTATGTAGTGTCTCTACTTTAAAGAGTCCTCTCCTGCTGATGTTCAGGTGTATATCAGTATGTAGTGTCTCTACTTTAAAGAGTCCTCTCCTGCTGATGTTCAGGTGTATATCAGTATGTAGTGTCTCTACTTTAAAGAGTCCTCTCCTGCTGATGTTCAGTGTATATCAGTATGTAGTGTCTCTACTTTAAAGAGTCCTCTCCTGCTGATGTTCAGGTGTATATCAGTATGTAGTGTCTCTACTTTAAAGAGTCCTCTCCTGCTGATGTTCAGGTGTATATCAGTATGTAGAGTCTCTACTTTAAAGAGTCCTCTCCTGCTGATGTTCAAGTGTATATCAGTATGTAGTGTCTCTACTTTAAAGAGTCCTCTCCTGCTGATGTCAGGTGTATATCAGTATGTAGTGTCTCTCTACTTAAAGAGTCCTCTCCTGCTGATGTTCAGGTGTATATCAGTATGTAGTGTCTCTACTTTAAAGAGTCCTCTCCTGCTGATGTTCAAGTGTATATCAGTATGTAGTGTCTCTACTTTAAAGAGTCCTCTCCTGCTGATGTTCAGGTGTATATCAGTATGTAGTGTCTCTACTTTAAAGAGTCCTCTCCTGCTGATGTTCAGGTGTATATCAGTATGTAGTGTCTCTACTTTAAAGAGTCCTCTCCTGCTGATGTTCAGGTGTATATCAGTATGTAGTGTCTCTACTTTAAAGAGTCCTCTCTGCTGATGTTCAGGTGTATATCAGTATGTAGTGTCTCTACTTTAAAGAGTCCTCTCCTGCTGATGTTCAGGTGTATATCAGTATGTAGTGTCTCTACTTTAAAGAGTCCTCTCCTGCTGATGTTCAGGTGTATATCAGTATGTAGTGTCTCTACTTTAAAGAGTCCTCTCCTGCTGATGTTCAGGTGTATATCAGTATGTAGTGTCTCTACTTTAAAGAGTCCTCTCCTGCTGATGTTCAGGTGTATATCAGTATGTAGAGTCTCTACTTTAAAGAGTCCTCTCCTGCTGATGTTCAAGTGTATATCAGTATGTAGTGTCTCTACTTTAAAGAGTCCTCTCCTGCTGATGTCCAGGTGTATATCAGTATGTAGTGTCTCTACTTTAAAGAGTCCTCTCCTGCTGATGTTCAGGTGTATATCAGTATGTAGTGTCTCTACTTTAAAGAGTCCTCTCCTGCTGATGTTCAGTGTATATCAGTATGTAGTGTCTCTACTTTAAAGAGTCCTCTCCTGCTGATGTTCAGGTGTATATCAGTATGTAGTGTCTCTACTTTAAAGAGTCCTCTCCTGCTGATGTTCAGTGTATATCAGTATGTAGTGTCTCTACTTTAAAGAGTCTCTCCTGCTGATGTTCAGGTGTATATCAGTATGTAGTGTCTCTACTTTAAAGAGTCCTCTCCTGCTGATGTTCAGGTGTATATCAGTATGTAGTGTCTCTACTTTAAAGAGTCCTCTCCTGCTGATGTTCAGGTGTATATCAGTATGTAGTGTCTCTACTTTAAAGAGTCCTCTCCTGCTGATGTTCAGGTGTACATCAGTATGTATGTCTCTACTTTAAAGAGTCCTCTCCTGCTGATGTTCAGGTGTATATCAGTATGTAGAGTCTCTACTTTAAAGAGTCCTCCATGCTGATGTTCAGGTGTCAGTATGTATTGTCTCTACAGATTTCTGTACTCTGTTATCCATGTATCATCTGTATACTGACCTGTGTTTATTTGCATGCCTATTCATTTGATTGTACACTGTATCTGCCACCTAGACTGACCGTTTTATGTGTAATGTTTGTTATATTTGAAAACTTCAATACAAATATTGTTGGAAGAAAAAGAGAGCATGTTGGTATCTTACTGGTTTCTATCTCTGTCCCGCAGAATTGCTCCAAGTCGACCATGAACTGTTTGATTAACGAAATTAACGTCCTGTTCTTGGAGTGGGAAGCAGCCGATCTCTCCAACATCAGCATACACAAAACAGTGATGTTAAACATTCTTGATTCATTTGGTGAAATGGTAAGTAGGGAGAAAGAGGAGACATCACTACAGTCTTAATTACACATTGAAACTGTTTTGAAGGATTTTAGTCACGGGACGTCTGGATCTCAAATGATCAGAGAAACGAGATGAGCTAACGTTAGCAGCCGCCCAACGGCGTGCAGGGAAAAACACAAAATATTACTTTTTACACCAGTTTTACCCCAATTTTACACCAGTTTTACACCAGCTTTACACCAGTTTATATCAGTTTTACACCAGTTTCATACCAGTTTTACCCCAATTTTACACCAGTTTTATATCAGTTTTACACCAGTTTCATACCAGTTTTACCCAATTTTACACCAGTTTCATATCAGTTTTACCCCAATTTTATACCAGTTTCATACCAGTTTTACCCCAATTTTACACCAGTTTTATATCAGTTTTACACCAGTTTTACACCAGCTTTACACCAGTTTCATACCAGTTTTACCCCAATTTTACACCAGTTTTATATCAGTTTTACACCAGTTTCATACCAGTTTTACACCAGTTTTACACCATTTTATATCAGTTTTACACCAACTTTACACCAGTTTTACACCAATTTTATATCAGTTTTACACCAGCTTTACACCAGTTTTACTCCAGCTTTACACCAGTTTTACTCCAATTTTACACCAGTTTTACTCCAATTTTACACCAGTTTTACACCAGTTTTACTCCAGTTTTACACCAGTTTTACTCCAGTTTTACACCAGTTTTACACCAGTTTTACTCCAATTTTACACCAGTTTTACACCAGTTTTACTCCAGTTTTATACCAGTTTTACACCAGTTTTATTCATGTGGTCCATTTGTTTTTGAGACACAAGACATCTGTTGATAATTTGGTTGTAAAAAGTAAGCCATTTTGTCCACTAGGGAAACACAGATTTTTAACATGAAAACCGTTTCATTCAGTTTCTTTATTGCTTTTAATCAATGTTTGTAGTTTTTGGGGACGTTAAGAGACCTTAACCTTGCGGGTTTTACTTTCCCAGCAAAAACATTCTCAACATTTGGATCTTAAGTCATCAGAGAAACAAGCTTAGCAAACGTTAGCCCTGTGTCTCAATTGTGTCTTACATTTGCTGTTTTGAGTACATAAGTGCTCTCCAGTGCCGAGTATGGCAAAATGCACAATAAGTACCAGATGGTGCAAACATAAACGGTCCAAAATTAAGAGTCCCGGACACTTGCCAGCCTCAATTCTAAGCATATTGCTACGAAACGGAAGTGGCGGGAACAGCCGCGATCGCTTTACAGCACTATAGAACTAAAAGTTATACATGTGAGGTTTTTTTAATTATTATTTAACACACTAACCTCTACAGTGGTGTGGTAAAGATGCTACCTTTAACTCTACTGGGTTCATTCAGCAGAGTATAATGATTTGGTACCGTGAACGATAACGCTGCTAACTAGCAAGCCAATGGCGCTAAAGGTCAGTTCTGGTGATAGCACAGAAGCCGTGTTTCGAGATAACTATTTAAAAAAAACGCAGTACATTTTGTCCGGTGTATGGTGGAGTATTACAACAAACTGTGCCATCCTGATACCTGCTGTAGGAATAAAGTCATGACCCCTGCCTGCCTGTTTTAGTGCAGCCAAGCAAGCCCAAACAAAGACATTGATGAGCAGAAGCTTGGCTCACCATGAGGCTTTTTTACCTGGATATAGATATGTGTTTGGAGAGAATGCAACCAGGTGTTACCAGTGTACGAAGGGATGTATTCAAAATATTAGACACAGTGTAAGTTACGCTCACAGAAAGAGGCATTGTCTAGGCAGGTATAGTTTGAAATTCTCAGTACTCTTTGTCGGTGTAGGGTGGAGGTTTGACAACTCCAAAAATGTGCCATCTGACCCCTGTCGTAGGAATAAAGTCATGACCTCTGCCCACATATGATGAGCAGAAATGAAAAGAAGTGAGTCTCATCATGAGGCTTTTTTACCTGGAAGCACAGATAAAGATTTGTGTTTGGAGAGAATGCAACCAGGTGTGAACAGAGTACTGTAAGAGTCGGGAGTCATCCGATAATTTATTCCGAACTTAAATTACTCAGACCTCCTAATTGACCTAACCGAAGTTATTGAGTCTATGTAAGTTTACTGCTTGGCTCAGATCCACCAACGATCAGCAAGATCTCACCTCTATTAACTCCCCGAAGAACCAGGTTCAATTAACTGCTGTTTCAATTCAGAGAACCCCCTAAATCTGTTTAAGCAATCCCGAAGGACTTTGATATCAGTAAATGAGGTGTGGCCCTACCTAAGTGTGAGTGTGGCAGTGTGCGATCTTACCTTTCAAGCAGGAGAGGAGAGCGCAGATGTCTTTTAAGTTGTCCCAATCCAAAAGGTGGGATCAGTTTATTTGAAGAAAAATAGGTCCAAACTAATTCAGGGTTTTTACCTTCTCTCGTTACAACATTATCATCATACTAAACATATCATGCTGGGGTTCTTTTCTAATCTAAAACCTTAATTCATAGTTAATTCCCACACATCTCAAGAATGGTAGGTATATGATCCCAACCTATTTAAAGAATGGTAGGTATATGATCCCAACCCATTTAAAGAATGGTAGGTTAAGATCCCAGCCCATTTAAAGAATGGTAGGTATAAGATCCCAACCCATTTAAAGAATGGTAGGTTTAAGATCCCAGCCCATTTAAAGAATGGTAGGTATAAGATCCCAGCCCATTTAAAGAATGGTAGGTTTAAGATCGCAACTCACAACTCTCATTTAAACCATTCCCTCAGCATTCAATACACAGAGATTTACGCAATAGTTACCAAGTTTGAGAGAACCTTACCGAGAGCAAAAACCAGCTCTCCAGGGAGAGAGCGTTACCGAGAGAGAGCATACCAGGGGATCCCCCCCCTCTCTCTCTCTCTCCAAAAAAGCCAATTCCTCCCATCTGCCAGTGTCTTTATGCTCGAAAACAGGATAGAAAAACCCAAAGACACCTCCTCCATACCCATATTTGTGGAAACTGGGCATGGCCTCTGATGTACAGAACTGGACATGACCAGACATATTCTATGGCTCTGGCATAAGACACACCTTCCCATGTTTGTGTAAAAAGGACATGACCCCTACTCTGCAGGACTTGCAAAATATTATTCTCGGCTATGACATAACCACCTTTTTGGGGCCTCAATGTATTTCTCCTTAAGTCAGGAGCCCCCCTCCCTGTGTACTGCTGTGAGGGGAGAGGGAAGAAACTGCTCTTCTTATCAGTGACACCCATAAACAATTACAGGCCTTACACTCAACTTAACAAACCACTTGTGTTTTGTTTATACTGTAAATATAGAAAATCATAAAATATGCAGCCTTTTCATTGTGGGTTATAATCGAATATAATTGATTATATTCGATTATAACTAACTTTCGTTTTAATTATTCAACCTGATATGGAGATCTCAACAGTACGCATGTATTAAATCAACAATGTAGACACAGTATTAGCTACGCTCACAGAAAGAGGCGATGTCTAGGCAGGTATATCGTTTTGAAAATCTCAGTACACTTTGCCCGGGGTATGGTCGAGGTTTGACAACTCAAAAATATGGCATCCTGATGTCTGTTGTGGGAAAAATGTAAAATGATGATCATAACCCCCGCCCACCTAATTTATTGCAAGCTCGAACAGAGACACGGATGAGCAGAAATGAAAACAATGATTTGTTCGTTTAAATCAGAAATTAAAAGTGAGTATTTTCCCCCTGGAGGCTCAGATAATTGTCACTCAGGTATTTATTGCTACACACACTGACCTGCCAAGTGCCGGTGTGTGGGAAAGCTGCATGTTATAACTGGTAAAGAGCTTAGCAAGGCAATAAGAAGTTAAGTAGCACATCCATGTAAACACTGAGAACTAATTCAATGGAGTTTGAGGATCAGGAGGAGCCGCCTTTCTCCATCTGTTATCCTATTCTAACGACAGCTAAACAAAGCATTGACTTATTTAAAAGATGCATCTTTGTATTGAGCATGACTTCAAATGTGGGCAAATTTCAAACTGTGATCCTTGAGACAACAATACTGTGAAACGTAATAAGATATTTTAAGCAAATAAGCCCAAATGAGCTAAGTATATCACAGTAATGGTATCTTTATAGTTAGGGTTTGTTGTACAGCTTATATGAATGGAAAAAGACCAAGTTGTCAAACAGTATGTATGAGAATCATTTCATGAAAATACATTTTAGCAGCTTGAAGTCGAGGGTTGAGTCGATGAAGACACCAATCCATTTCAAGTTGGAAAACTTCTCGCTTAATAGAAAAACAAATGACTAATAAAGGAGTTCATAAGCCACTTCAGATTTAGCTAAATGACTATGGGTTACAGATCAGCTTTTTTCCTTTTCTTTTTCTGTCTCTTACTGTACATACATTACTGTGTCATCTGCAATGAACATCAGCTCCAACACATGCAGGAGGCAGAACATGAATAACAATTGTATAAAAAAACGTTGCTCTTACTGGTATTTAGGTCGTGTTTGTGTCACCCTAAACACTTTGACCGATATCTCTGTGTCTTTCTTTCTCTTCACAGATTCCAGAGAGAGACTGTCCTAAGTGTGAAAGCCTCGAGGAGGAAAACGCAGAGACGTTCATGGAAGGGCTCAAATCTATTCTTCAGTTTATGTGCAGTTAGAATATTTCTCCTGTCTGAGCATTTCATTTAAAGCTGGAAGAAACGAAGCATCATTCTGGAGGAGAAACCTGATTGGGACGCAGTAACATTGAAGAGTCAACGCTCTGCATATCTTACACTTCAGATGAAGACAGAACAGTTTTGCAGATGGAAAATGTGTCGTCATCTGCATGATCACTTCTAATCCAAATCCATATTTGGAAGAATGGACAGAAACCTAGTATCAATAAAAAATGAATTTACACATCTTGGGGTCAACGTGGATATCTATTCTTTAGGGCTGTCAGTCAATTAAAATAGTTAATCGTGATTAATCGCAAATTAATCGCACATTTTTTATCTGTTCTAAATGCACCTTAGAGGAATTTTTCAAGTTTTTTATATTCTTATCAACATATGAGTGGACAAATATGCTTTATGCAAATGTTTATTATCATTGGAACAATGACAAATATTCTCTTGAATATTTGTAACACAACAACCTGGAACCTCTCTCTTCTCTCTCTCTCTATCTCTCTCTCTCTCTCTCTCTCTCTCGCTCTCGCTCTCGCTCTCGCTCTCGCTCTCTCTCTCTCCTCTCTCCTCTCTCTCTCTCTCTCTCTCTCTCTCTCTCTCTCTCTCTCTCTCTCTCTCTCTCTCTCTCTCTCTCTCTCTCTCTCTTCTCTCTCTCTCTCTCTCTCTCTCTCTCTCTCTCTCTCTCTCGCTCTCTCTCTCCCAACCCTGTCTACTTCTCTGCACTGAGCCAGTTGCTCAAACAGACGAGCCTGTTTACAGTTGTCGGCGACATGCCGCCCCTCTGTCTTCATCTTCAGTGAAAGCATGAGACTGAAGTTCCCACTGTGGGTCAAAATAATGCGCTGTGATGTGCAGTCGACACGTTGGATGCGTTCCGAATGATCTAACGCAGCCCCTCGTCCTCCACAATGTTAAGCTGTAGCCACCCATTTAGCTATCGCTGTTGTCCAGGCGTCTCCCCGGCAAACGTTCAAGCGTGGTCTGCCGCAAGCGAGCGGCAGGAGCGGGGCTGTCAGCATCAGCTGGGTGCTTGGCTTGCTGTTTAAAACACCTTTTCTTGGATCCATATCTCTCGCTAGAATCTCCCACCATCAACTAACAACAACAACAACAACGTCAAGCCTTTGGGCTCTGAACTACGGGGCGGGCCGAGGGCAAATACACATGCGTTAATCGCACGTTAAAATAATTAGTGCCGTGTAAAAAAATAGCATTAACGCGTTAACACGTTAACTTGACAGCCCTACTCTTCTTTTATGAAAACACTGCATCTCAAGAGCGATCAATAACCTGTAGTCAAAGTCAACTTTATAGTCAATCTTTCAGTTTGTGTGTACAGACAGAGAGATCGAAATACGTTTCCCACAATCCCGAATACAAAAATACGAATATATGAAACAGGATTTTTTCTTGCCGGTCAAGTGTCCGGAAATAATCTATTTACCGGACAAATTCTAAACTTACCGGTCATGTTTCAATAATAATAATAAGAATTGTGTAGCAGAGTTTCCGTTACCAGGTAATTACCGGACTATGACCGGATATGCTGATTTTTAAAACTCAGTTAATGGGGCTCATTTTTATATTGCTTCAGTTTATAATCGTAACAGATCGAAAAGTTCAGATTCATTTTTCAATAAATGATGCGCTTCCACAAACAACATAATTATTACATTCAAACAAACTAGGCTACTATAGTAGATGAAGTACATTATTCAAAAGTTTACATTAAAGGTAGGGTAGGTAAGAATGGAGAAACCAGCTCGAGTGCGCTAGAATTTGAAAGTACGCAGCCGAAAAGAATCTGCCCCTTCCTTCAGACTTCCTTACAGAGCCCTCCTCCAACACACACGAACGCGCACATGACCAATGAGGGCACGAGATAAGTTTGTGCACGAGATGGAAGGCTGACAGGCAGGAAGGCCATCCAATCATCTGAGCCTGCTTTTTTCAGCGCCACGGCTTCCACATATGAATATTTGTAGCCTATTTATTGTCAAAGCATTTAATGTATCATTGCTATCGGATGTTAAGAGCATTCTATGGAATATAACAAAAGTGTTCTGAAGTGAATTACCTACCCCACCTTTAAGAGTGAATATCGGCCGATAATGACCGGCGGCAATCGATCGGAGCATTCCTAATTATTACCGGATATTTTGACCGACAGGTTTTGAATTTACCGTTTTTGATACATTTTACCAGCTAAAAACCGGTAATTACCGGCTAACGGAAACCTGATAAGAAAATATGTATATCCTAGGCACTCCCATTTGCACATCATCTTTTGTATATCCTGCTTACTTGAAGTAAACGGTTAATTTGTGGGGTTTTTGTAAATTATTGTGTTTCTGCATTTTAATGTGTGAGTTTTTTTATACCTCGGGACTGTGGGAAACAGTATTTTGATGTTTCTGTGTGAACAAACTATTTTGAGATTGACAATAAAGTTGACGTTGACGTTGACTTTGACTTTGACTTTGACTATACACAATCAACAGACACATTTATACATATGCACACATCAAGACATAAATAAAAGCACAACAATCAATATATACAAAATAACAGTCACTTCAATATCTTTGGGAAATGTACATTAGTGCAAGATTAGTGTCCATAGCAGCGTAAAAAGTGTCTGGTGCTGGACATCTTGAGTCAACATGCCAACAACATCTATATAAGGAGAACTCAAGTCTTTTGTCCAAATGGGTTTATAGAAATGATCCCAGATTGGAAAACCAGTGTTGCGGCTACAGGCAGTCCAATTGGTTGCAACCCAGTCTCACGGCATTTCGTGTTATAATCACGAAATGTCATCTATGATTGACCAACACATTCAAACAGAACGATTTATTTAAAAAGCAATGTACTTCTATTGGTGTTTTGTGCCCGAACCAAATAATAACAAATTTGAAGGAAAAAAAGATTTAAAAAAATACAGATTGTATTCTGAGGCTCTGAGACATTTCTTTTCCTCGCGGACGGCAAAAAAAGTCCGACTTTATACAATTTAAATAAAAACAATAATCGTGGCTTGATATTGAGTAAGAACATGTTTTTATGAACCCCACAGCTTCCGGTCTTCCAAGACCCGAACATCGTGTTGGTGAACACGAATCAATAGATTACATTTATTTCGGACTATAACATGAAATGCCGTGAGAATGGGTGGTTTATTGCAGGAAAAACAAGTATGAAATATAATATATCCATGGTGCCGATAACCTCTTTCCGTACAAAACCACACAGAGCAGGTGAGTGCAGACAGGATAAACAACCACTAACTCCACCAATAACACGTAGAAAATACCACATAACAAACCTTCAATTTGGCTCCGAGACAAGGTATTTAACTCTATTTATACATTTAACTCTATGTAACACAAACCTCTGTGTACACAGTGCTCAGGTAGCAGCTTCTCATTTAAGGCAAGGCAAGGCAAGTGTATATAGCACCTTTCAACACAAGGCAATTCAAGGTGCTTTACAAAAATAAAAGACATTCAGACAAAGGCATTTAAAAACAGTCATTAAAAAGCAAAGATAATTAAGAACATTAAAATAAACAATACATGAATAAAAAGTACATGATAAAAAGTACATGAATAAAAAATACATGAATAAAAAATACATGAATAAAAAGTACATGAATAAAAAATACATGAATAAAAAGTACATGAATAAAAAATACATGAATAAAAAGTACATGAATAAAAAATACATGAATAAAAAAGTACATGAATAAAAATACATGAATAAAAAGTACATGAATAAAAATACATGAATAAAAAATACATGAATAAAAAGTACATGAATAAAAAGTTACAGTGTCGTTTAAGATGTGAATAGTTCACACAGAAGTTCCACTTTACTGATGCCTTTCTTTAAGGTTTCTCCGAACATGAGCTGTGTACGCTTGTATGGCACATACGTCCGAGCAGGATACACAGAGGAAACCAGCCAGGACAAAGTCCCCAGACACCCTGGGGTTACTAGCCCCAAATGTTCATTCACCAAAAACGAAACACAACCGCTCAGTTTCAATTAAAAGCAGCGGCAAAAAGAAAAGTCTTCAGCCTGGATTTAAAAGTAGTCAGAGTTGCAGCGGACCTGCAGGTTTCTGGGAGTTTGTTCCAGATATTAAGAACAGCTTTAATCAGAATCAGAAAAAGGGTTAACACATACGAGGAATTTGACTTGGTGCTGTGGTGCAAACATAAAAATAAAACAAGAATTCAAAACACAGATAGCAAACAATTGAAGAAACTATAAAAAAATATGGTAAAATATTGCAGTATTTACATTGAATATGATTGAAATTGTAGACTTAGAATTTAACATACTAATGTCGCTGTTAGGAGATTATATCATCTATAATTAACGTTCAATTCTGATTTACTTGCCAGAAGGTTAACATTAAAGTAGATTGTTGTTCTTCTTGGTTTACAGACACTCTTCGTGTCACAGGGTTTAAATCCTAATCCTAGAAAAGCTCTCAGATCGAGGGCACATTTCTTGGATCCGTGATACAAATACCAAGATGAGTCATAAATAATTAGGAGTAACTTTGGTTTGTTTATGATAATAACAGAGGAGTGTCTGCATTACGCAACGTTACACTCGATTCTCTTTTACCGAGTATATCAAAGAGTTTACAAATGATTTCTCGAGTTTAACTGCTCTCCTTTATGTGGATAACTTG
>JAAOOA010001140.1:90000-102500 GCA_012861695.1 Trematomus loennbergii
ACCGCCACGGAGAAACTTCTCCCACTGAGGTACGAGGCAAACCACTGGAGGGCAGACCCTGAGATGCCTACCCACTCCCTGAGTCTATCTAGCATGATGGCGTGGTCCACTGTGTCAAACGCTGCACTCAGGTCCAACAACACCAGAACCACGCAATCACCTGCATCCGATGCCATCATGATGTCATTGCAGACCCTAGCTCAGAGCCTGAGCCCAAACATTGATGAACTTGCACCCAAGATGAGATGCCAAGTATCTGGCTTGAGCTAGCATCACAGAGCAGCACACTGAGTTCACATGGATGTTTCCTTCTGCACTTTCTCTCTCACGACAACAGGGCATGTTTGGTTTGTTCTTTGAGGGAAATAGTTTTGTTGAAGCTGTTGTTGGCCTGTGGAGAAATGTAATCATAAGAAATGACTCTGGAAAAGCTGCAGATAGAGCCATAAGAAATGAATGCAACTGATTATTTAATGTTTAATGTTGTTTTTATAGGCAATCATTTAAGCTTTTAATATGTGCAATAAATTAATTGCAATAAGTTTTGCAATAAACATTGAACCAGTCCGGCCCTCGACTAGTACCGATTTTTAAATGTTGGCCCACTGTGTGATTGAGTTTGACCCCCCCTGGTGTAGAGTCTGAAGTTGAGATTTAATCAAGTTTAACTGTAAAATGCAGTGTGTAAACATGAGACATAATGTAAGGTTGTACCTGGCTGTAGGTGAACTGGATTTATGGTTCTGGCTTTCCTCCAAATGTAGGAAGAACAATAATTTGTAGTTGAGTTTATACAGTATGATTTAAGACTTGAATGTAGACAGAAATGCTGATGAAGGGAGTACCTAATAGGGCAGCAATAAAATTACAATGAGAATAACATAAATCAGAGGGCGTGGAGATTTACTGACATTCCCTGGAATCACTGTCAACTCGTGCGTGATCAATTGGGAGATAATTTGATGTATTAAAAAAAAACCTGAAGCGCCATGTGACCTCCTGGCATTCTGGATCAAACAGATTCCTCTGATGATCTAAAAAACAGACTCTTGCAAAGGAGGGGCCGAGTTACGAGCGTCCTGTTACCATGCCACGGCAACCTCTCATTCCCCTGATAGGTCAGCTCCTCGTCCTGACGTCAGGACAGTGTTCAAATCTGGATCAGTTTTTATCAGATCCGTTGCAGCCCCGTTTTTAGAGATTTGGGTTTGGAGGAAAATAGAGAGGGTTGTGTTTTCTGACACTTGGTGAGTTCCCTGGAACACCGGGACACATATTCATGTAGAAAAGACGTACAAAAGTGCATTTTGCATGATAGGTCCCCTTTAAATTAATACATTTTAAACCATAGTGTGACTCCCAAAAATAACTGATAATTAAGAGTTCAATCTAATAATAATAATAATAATAATAATAATGCATCACATCTTTTATTAGAGCGCTATTGCAGGTGCTCAAAGCGCTTTACAATTATACATTACACATATTAGATATGTAAGAGTCATTACTGTGGACATTACCCACAGGAGCAAATTCGGGTAAGTGTCTTGCCCAAGGACACAACGGCCTGATGCAGTGGCGGCCGAGGCGGGTTTCGAACTGGAGTTCACCAACGCCCCTTGATCAGATGATCAACACTCTAACCACTGCGTCAAAATCGCACCAATCTATCAATCTACTTTATATCATTCATCCGTAGCATATTTGCATACTCAAGTCCATAGTATATAGCATACTTTCAAGTCCATGTAAGGGCGGGGGGGGGGGGGTAGGAGACCAAGAGTCTAGTCCTTTTGTCTAAAAGTCAGAGGAGCACGTGACTGAAAGGCTAAGGCTTAGTAGGCTCAGTTATTACCTCCAGGAGCAGACATAACTTAGTTATGGGTCTTTCAATGGTACTTGTCTTGGTTTTAACCAGGACACTCCTAACAAGTCCTTTTGAACCAGGAAGGGTCTTAACTACACGTCCCAGGAGCCAAGTGTTCCTCGGTGCTTCTCATCAACGATGACGACCAGGTCTCCGGGGGTGAAGTTTCTTCTGATTGTATTCCAGTTGGGCCGTTCTTGCATCAAGGAAGGTATTCCCTGGTCCAGCGCTTCCAAAACAGGTCAGCAAGGTATTGCACCTGCCTCCTGGTGAAGAGTTAGCAGCTGATAGCCAGTAACGTTGAAGGAGTTTGGAGAGCATGTGACCTGAGTGACCAGCTTGATGATGTATGCGGCTTAGTATCAACTTGGAAATATGAGAATGTAGAATCATTGGATGTTGACCTCAGTTGGCATAGCCATCTTTGTAGTTCTTCCTCCAACTCTCAGAATCCCAGCATCAATGATAGGGTCCAGCTTGTATAGCTTCCTCTATTGCACTGTTTGGCTTTTTCCAGCAAGGCAAAATCCTCTTTGAAATGCTGTCAGTGGAGCAATCTTTCCTTTTTTCTCTCCTCTGCAGGAGCTTTCGGTCATCAGCTGACATTTGTCTTTCCTCTTCATACTCGTTTTCTGGAAAGTCATTCATATATTGTCTTTCATTAAGCTTCTCAAGGTGAACAATTGAGGTCCTGTTCACTACTGCCACAGGGGTTTCATCATCCGGATCTGTGGAAGCATTAGGTGGACCATTAACGACCCATCCTAACAGTGTTTTCACTGCATATGGGCCGTTTCCTTGGGTATTTATAACTTTCCATGGTTCCATAGCCTTTGGAGTATTTACTCCAATAAGAAGTCCCACGTCAGCATCTAATCTCTTATTTGGATCTCCTGCAGAGAAGGCCATTTCTTGAGGTCTGCCTGGGTAAGAATGTTTATTTGGTAACAGGGATTTTGTTCTGAGTGTAAACCTTGGGTAAGTTTATATATGTGCCATCTTCCACATTGCCCACTTCTAGACCCGTTACCTCAAAACTCCTGACTGTTTTCTCTGTTGCCATCGTTTGAAGGAGGACTTCAGTTCTCCGTCCTC
This sequence comes from Trematomus loennbergii, assembly GCA_012861695.1. Lineage (NCBI taxonomy): Eukaryota > Metazoa > Chordata > Actinopteri > Perciformes > Nototheniidae > Trematomus > Trematomus loennbergii. The sequence continues at coordinate 92,963 of JAAOOA010001140.1, forward strand.
TAGCACCAAGCGCCTCATGAGCCCCTCTGTACTACCAGGGTCCAGGAATGCATAGGTCAGTATACTTTTATTTCCAAGGCAGTTTCACCTTCACTGGCACTATGGCAAGTATGCTGTCTTTACCAGCCCCGATTCATTCACCTTCTCCTACTGAAACAAGAGCACTGCTGATGGATGTCTCTTCAGGCCTTGCTCCTCCACTCTTCTGCTCTGTCTTATCATGTTTAAGTTCTCAGATTCACGCTTTGAAGATCTTTTAATATGCAGAATAGTTGGGTGTCTAGCATGACAGATTTGACAAGTCATTCTCCTGTTACAGTTCCTGTTCAAGTGCCCACCTTCAGGCAGCCAAAGCATAGTCCTTTCTCTTTCAGAAACTCAATTTTAGCTTCATGAGATATTGAATGTATTGTATGGCATTCAGCTAAAGGATGCTTGCTTGTACACAAAGTACATGGTGTCATTGTCAGTGGAGGAAATGTAGCTTTTAACAGGATAATTGTCTTCTTGGGTTTCTCTGCATGGCTGTCTGACACTATAGCCACTGTGGTAGCAAAACTGCTTCCCTTGCTCTTATTTCGGCTTAAATCAGCAAGAGTTGTAATGAAAGTCTTTGTACTGTTAAGTTGATGATCGTGAATGTCACCAAAGAGAGGGTCTTGAAGTATTCTAGCTTGTTTCATCACAAGCTGCTGTTCTCCACACTGTAAAAATATTCACCGTGAATTCACAATAAATACTTGGCCAAATTTTGCATGACTTTCACAGTAAGATTCACAGCAATTTACTGTGAATGTCTTTACAGCAATGTATTGTAATTTCACATCTATGATATTACAATGCATTGTTGTAAAGTTAAAACTGTATACTGTAACTTCACAGCTTCAATGACTAAGGAATTACTGTGATATTACAGTATGTTACTGCACTGTTAAAAAAAAACTCGTAAAAAAACGGTCAAAGTACTGGCAGCAGCGGCTGCCAAACAAAAACCCTTAAATTAAAGTAAAATACTTTAACTGAAATAAAGTGAATAAGCCATTAATTTACGGGAATTGTCCTTAAAGATTTTACAGGAAAACACTGTAATTTTACAGATTATCTGCTCTTTTTACAGTCAATAACCTTTAATAAAAGTACAGCACTAAAACTTCTACGGGCAAAAAAAAAAAACGGTCAAATGACTGGCAGCAGCGGCTGCCAAACAAAAACCATAAAATTAAAGTAAAAATACTTTAACTGAAATAAAGTGCAAAAGCAATTAGTATACAGAAATTGTCCTTAAAGATTTTAGAGGAAACTTTCCTCTCTTTTCAAATCCATTGTCTTAAAATGTTACATTCAAATACCTTAAATAAAGTTCTGATGAGAAAAACAGTTTTTTACATTTTTTTTTTATTAGATTTGTATGATCAAACACTAAAATAAATACAGAACCTAAAGTTCTACAGGTAGAATACTGTTATTTTACAGCTTTTTTCTAACATTTTCCAATCAAACAGGTTCAATAAAATCACAAAATGTTCTGTAGGAAACAATTACTCTGAAAACTTAAAATATAAATATTTGTAGAATTATAGTACAACTAATGAATACAGCATTTCATATTTAAACATCATACTTATAAACAGTAGAAACAAAAAGTAAGTTGAATTTTTTAAGAGTACTTTGAAACATTCTCAACTGAAAATAACAGAAATTACAAAATGGCAACATATGTTCACATTGTCATTTGAAGGAGCAGTGTGCAGGATTTAGTACGTCTAACAATGGGGATGTAGGTTCCAACCAATGGATAACTTGTTCACTCACCCTCCTATCCCAAGTTTGTAGAATGTATATTGGCTGCAAAAAACTTGAGGCCCAATCATGTTTCCTCTGTCCATTCTGCGCTACTGTAGACGTGGCAGTGCAACCTAGAGGACAAAAAGATCAGAATCAGAAACAGGTTTATTGCCAGGTAGGTTCACACGTATGAGGAATTTGACTAGGTGTCGTGGTGCATACATATAAATAAAAAATTAAATAAAAAAAAGTACACAGATAGCGAACTATATTAAGAACACTGTAATAAAAATATAGTAAGATAGCAATAAAATAAAGCAGTAATATACATCGAAATAGAATGCAATAAATTATAGAATATAAAATATGTGCAGTAAGCAATATTTAAACATTGCATTATTTACCATCCTGTGATCTCCATTATGTAATGCATAGAGTCTGCGTTGTGGATGAGGTAAAGTGTCAGTGGGGGGGCCTTGTTGAGGTGGCGAGAGGTTTTGGTCCTGATGGAGAGGTTTGGTTGATGGAGAGAGGTTCTGGTCCTGATGGAGAGAGGTTCTGGTCCTGATGGAGAGAGGTTTTGGTCCTGATGGAGAGAGGTTCTGGTCCTGATGGAGAGAGGTTTTGGTCCTGATGGAGAGAGGTTTTGGTCCTGATGGAGCGCAGCCTCCTGCCAGAGGGGAGGGGGGTGAACAGTTTGTGTCCAGGGTGGGAGGGGTCGGCCACTATCTTTCCTGCCCGCCTCAGGGTCCTGGAGGCATGCAGGTCGTGGAGGGATGGCAGATTGCAGCCTATCACCTTCTCTGCAGAGCGGATGACACGCTGCAGCCTGCCCTTATCCTTGGCTGTGGCTGCAGCGTACCAGATGGTGATGGAGGAGGGAGGATGGACTCCATGATGGAGGTGTAGAAGTTCACCATCATCGTCTTTGGCAGGTTGAATTTCTTCAGCTGCCTCAGGAAGAACATCCTCTGCTGGGCTTTTTTGATGAGGGAGCTGCTGTTCTGCTCCCATTTGAGGTCCTGGGCGATGATGGTGCCCAGGAAGCGGAAAGACTCCACAGCAGTGACTGGGGAGTCACACAGAGTGAGTGAGCCACAAGAGTGATGGGGGCGGGCGGGGCTGCGTTCTTCCTAAAGTCCACAACCATCTCCACTGTCTTGAGAGCGTTGAGCTCCAGGTGGTTTTCCCCACACCAGGTCACCAGATGGTCCATCTCCCACCTGTAGGCAGACTCGTCCCCACCAGAGATGAGTCCGATGAGCGTGGTGTCGTCTGAACTTCAGGAGCTTGACAGACTGGTGACTGGAGGTGCAGCTGTTGGTGTACAGGGAGAAGAGCAGAGGGGAAAGAACGCAGCCTTGAGGGGAACCGGTGCTGATGGTCAGAGACGTGTTTCCCCAGCCTCACGTGCTGCTTCCTGTCAGACAGGAAGTCTGTGATCCACCTGCAGCTGGGAGAGCTTGTCCTGCAGCAGAGCTGGGATGATGGTGTTGAAGGCAGAGCTGAAGTCCACAAACAGGATCCTGGCGTAGGTTCCTGCTGTGTCCAGGTGCTGGAGGAGGAAGTGAAGTGATAACTATTAGTAAACCATAATGATGGATGTTATTATCAGCAGCTGCCAATAGATCCCCTACACACACACACACACACACACACACACACACACACACACACACACACACACACACACACACACACACACACACACACACACACACACACACACACACACACACACACACACACACACACACACACACACACACACACACACACACACACACACACACACACACACACACACACACACACACACCACACACACACATAAGTTTAGAAGGGGGGAACATAGTCTAACAACAGTTAGCTTTTGTTAATTTTACCTCGAGCCAAACTTGTGATACTTGTTTCTGAAATCCCTTTCTCTTAAAGTGAAAAAAAAAAAAAACAATGGAGCTTACCCTAAAACTAACCACTGGATTGCTTGTCTAACATGACCTAGTCCATAAATGAGGTAAGGGTGGGAACAATCACCTCCCAGGCACTGCGTGTTAGCGAAGTACAACTGGGATTTCGAGGGGGAAGATATGCTTGGTTGATTCTAATTTTTACTTTCTTACTTTTTGAATAAAAATCATGTTTGTATCACTACACTTCTAAGGGACAACATGGGTCAAACATTGCCCGTATTCTTTTGCTATGTTATTTCATGCATGGCTGAGTGTTTATTTACTATACATTTTCAAAAATAATTAATTTTAGCAGTGATTTGGACCAAGCATGTATGATGTAGTAATACAACAAGTATTTTAGTTCACACAGTGTGACATTAGCTAGTCATGTTAGCTTGTAATATATAGAGCAGAGCTAACTAGCAAGTTAGCCGAACGTTAGCGGTTAGCTGTTTATGCTATGCTAGCTGTTGGCTACTGAACATTAACAAACTGGATTCCGCTGTAAGAAAGCTGTGAAACTTTACATTAAACTTGGCGACAACACTGTGACACCCCGCTGCATGTTTATGTGTAATTCTCCCGTGTTGGAGACGAGAGGGTGGAGCGGCAGCACTGCAATAAGCTGTAAGCTAACGTTAGCAGCCACCTTGTTAAACTAGGTTTCCCGGGCGCAACATCTTGTAAGAAACAGCATCTCAGGGCTTCTTAACATTTAACAACCTATTAATGATGCAAACTCAGCTAACTAGAAGAAGAAACGTAACCTTAAATAAAAAATAAAACATTCACAAACTAAGGATTATCTAAATACATGTTTAACTCCATTACAGTTGCAGGACTCACCAGATCTCAAGTCTTCTGTTCTTTGTTGACGTCCCGATGCTCATATTTAACGTGTAGATGTAAAACGATCCCGATATTAATCCATTAATCCATAAACTCCTGCAGCTCCGAGCCGGAGCTGGAAAAGCGCCGGTGTGAAAGGGGCAGACAGCTGTAGCTCCGCAGGAGGAGACCCGCTCTAACTGACGTGAATGTTTCAAATGTGAACGACAGGCGCGGGCAGTTCTCATTGGCAGGTTTCTTCGATTACGTTTATATTAACCAATCAGGAGTGTTGTGGACTCATTCCAAACATGCCTGACTTGTCTGCCGTGTTATGGCTGAATTCCATTTCAAGCCGTAGCTCTGGCTGTCGGCCAGAATCCGAAAACCATGCACATTATACTGCATGTAAGACTAAGGCTTATTACTGTATATTGACCAATGGGAAAAAAAACACAGCAACAGAACACATAAATAAAACAAGGATAACTGTGACTTATTGTTGAGTAAATAACAGTGTGTGTTTTAAACCTGGTCCTCCCTGCAGAGATTTCTCCACTTTCTAAGATTTTTATTTTTTTTAATGATATTGTCAACTGTAGATGTTTACAATATAGTAATTAGGAATTTCATGAAAACATATTTATTTACTTTTGTTTCAACATTGGATATTTTGTGTTTGTGGTGGATTCAATCGAATATTGAGAAAATGATTTATGTAAAAATGTTTGACACTTTTTCACCTTAAAATTACAAAGAAATATCTTAAAGTCTTATAATAGTAATACACTTTTATATTACGAGGAGTTACATATTTAATTGCAGATAATAATTTTTATTTTACATCTGCATGTATTTTCTGAAAGTGCAAAAATACTGTAAATATGATATAGTAAATTTACTTAAAAAAAAATGAAATAAATGTTATTTGTTGTTGTCAAAATACTTAAAATAATGTTTTGGGTTGTTAATTTATAGTTAATATCTGTAATTTTACGGGATTTTGCAAGTTATTTAAAAAAACATAATTACTATAAAAAAATAATTATTTCCTGTAAAATTAGGATCTTTTTTTACAGTGTATAGAATGTCTCAGTTCAAATCTTCCAGACGGTTTGAGAAGTAGGCTATGCTGCAGGACACACGCCGGTTAGAATAGTCTATTCTGCACATGTGCAATGCTGCACAATTCAAATTTTACAGTAATGGGTTGTGCTATTACAGAGATGAGTACAGTGCTTTACTGTGAAATAATAGTTAAATAATGTCAAATCCAATTTTACTGTAGTTTTATAGATATTTTGTTGTGATATTACAGGGGCTTTTTATTACAATATTTCTCTGTAATATGATACTTAAATGCTGTGAAATCCTTGCAATGTTTACAATGTTGTTGTGATATTACAGAGGATTTTGATTGCAGTATTTTATTGTGAAATAATAGTTAAATGCTGTGAAATCCAAGGATACAGTCCTTTTTACATGTATTTGTTGGGATATTACAGGGGGCCTTGATTACAATATGTCACTGTAAAATAATACTGTTAAATGTAGTGAAATGCTGGTAAATGTTTACAGTGCACTTGTCCCTTAGTTTGTAAGGTAGCTTTGAAAGAATGAGTCGTATGCAGCTTCTCAGTTCTCTGCAGGATCTTGAAGTATATTGTTCCAGGTAATATAATCGATCCTGGTTACTGGTGGTTTTCTCCTCAATGCTATGTTGAAATGTCCTCATACATATTTGATCATTCAGGGGATTGCCATCAAAGACTGGGATTTCCCTGCTGGGCAGTGATGCTTGTTTGTGTTGAAGTATAAGTAAATTAACAATGTCATTTTGTCTCTGCATCACAGTCAGGAAATTGTCATTATATTGTCCCTGTAATTCCTGCATCTCTAGCTGTGTGTTGCGAGCTTTGGTTGTATTACCAATATTTCTGGTGGTCTTGGTTGTTGGTATACCTTTGAAGTGGTGTTTTGGGAATAGGTCCAAACTCAGCCAACGTAATTGGAGACGGCTCTGCATCCATTGACATATCTGATTGACTGTAGCTTTTTAAATAGTCATTCATGCCATCATATTTTGCTCGTGTTGGAATTTGTGAACCATGCAGTCTCAAAATGCTCCAGGACTTTCATTTTTGCATCAGATTCAGCGAGGCTCACTTCCATTTCCATTCGGATCTACTTGCAGTTGAGCCTTTTCCATTTCAAATGGAACTTTGAGGTGGGTTGAGGAAGCAGAAGAAGTTGCTGATCCTGCTTTTGAACCTGGTGAGCTCCTCCTGGCTGATGCATTGGACACACTGTCATGGGTTCAATCAGTGTCTGAGGATCCTCCTGAGAGCTTTTCCACATCCTTAAGGAAATTCATGAATGCAGACATTTTGGTTCATACCAATCCATTCTCTCAGTTTCCCTTATTTCCTCAGATAAAAGCATTTGAACAAGTCCATGACACTCCATACATTGAGTAACATCTTGAACGTTGCAACAGCTTCATCCACCTTTTCCACCAGGAATGCTTTAATTTCATTCATTCTGCGGGTGCATGCTCCAAGTTTTCCTCTTCGCGATTGGCTGAGAGTTTTAAATCTCTCCTCTGCAGCGGCAACATCAGCTGGAGGAATATCAGGATCCATTGTTTCATTTTCTTCAATTAATCCACATGACATAAAGTCATCAATATTTCCAAGAACAGTTCTTCATGAATCCTGTTTTTGTGCCAAACATTCCTTTAACGTCCGTCCTTAAAGGTGGGGTAGGTCATTTTGGAGAAACCAGCTCGAGTGCGCTAGAATTTGAAAATACACAGCCGAAAGAAATCTGCCTCTTCCTTACAGAGCCCCTCCTCCAACACAAACGAACATGACCAATGAGGGCACGAGATACATTTGTGCACAGATGGAAGGCTGATAGGCAAGTAGGCCATCCAGTTACTTTAGCCGGGCCGGCTCAAATGATTGGTCGTGCTTTTTACAGTACTACGGCTTCCACAGATGATGTTTTTAAATGTTATCGTCAAAGCATTTAATATATTCATTGCTATCGGGATGTTAAGAGCATTCCATGGAATATAACAAAAAGTGTTTCTGAAATAAATTACATACCCCACCTTTAACTGCGTGATAGTTCATTAATGCATTTCATTCTTCAAGCATTCCAACAGAAATTAGGATAATTTCCATTTCATATAATCCTCAGTAAGCATCATGATATCACTGGATGGATTTCCCGTTTCGTTTGGTCAAATATCCGTAACTATGCACACATCAGTCTTGCATTGTTTGACGAAGCGATCTCTTTGTAAACAGTTTCATTCATAAATTCCGGGCCGGCATGGTTTACTCACGGCCTCCTCCTCACGGCACTTTCGATCATCCGATCGCTGTTTCCAAAGCAGAGCTGAAATCCACACGAAGTCCCTCGAAGTTTTTATCCACATCTTGCGGAGTCTTTTGACTAAATGTGGTGGCGTTTTAATCCTGGTTTACAATGTAATAGCCACCTCTATCGGGGTTGTGGGTTTCGACAGATATATACAGTCTATGGTTTCGACGCGCCTCTCTTTGTTTCCAAACAAATTAGCGGAGAACGTGGTTGAATCAGATGAGCTTTATTCGTTAGTCCAGATGGCATATAAACAGCAGGATACATTTCTTCGCTTCATACTAAATAAAAGTTAACAGTCTCCAAAAGAACACGGTCAAAAGACTTTTCCGCTTCCCCGTCTCATCACCATCAGCTGTGTCCTATCAACCATAGGCTATATAGGCAGATAGCCATGCACGTGATACTGACGCACATTTAATAACAACTAAGTGAGCCTTAAATTAATACATTTTAAACCATAGTGTGACTCACAAAAATACCTGATAATTAAGAGTTAATCTACTTTTACTAATAATAACTAAATGAAAATGGCTCGAACAGTGTCTCTACTTTAAAGAGTCCTCTCCTGCTGATGTTCAGGTGTATATCAGTATGTAGTGTCTCTACTTTAAAGAGTCCTCTCCTGCTGATGTTCAGGTGTATATCAGTATGTAGTGTCTCTACTTTAAAGAGTCCTCTCCTGCTGATGTTCAGGTATATATCAGTATGTAGTGTCTCTACTTTAAAGAGTCCTCTCCTGCTGATGTTCAGGTGTATATCAGTATGTAGTGTCTCTACTTTAAAGAGTCCTCTCCTGCTGATGTTCAGGTGTATATCAGTATGTAGTGTCTCTACTTTAAAGAGTCCTCTCCTGCTGATGTTCAGGTGTATATCAATATGTAGTGTCTCTACTTTAAAGAGTCCTCTCCTGCTGATGTTCAGGTGTATATCAGTATGTAGTGTCTCTACTTTAAAGAGTCCTCTCCTGCTGATGTTCAGGTGTATATCAGTATGTAGTGTCTCTACTTTAAAGAGTCCTCTCCTGCTGATGTTCAGGTGTATATCAGTATGTAGTGTCTCTACTTTAAAGAGTCCTCTCCTGCTGATGTTCAGGTGTATATCAGTATGTAGTGTCTCTACTTTAAAGAGTCCTCTCCTGCTGATGTTCAGGTGTATATCAGTATGTAGTGTCTCTACTTTAAAGAGTCCTCTCCTGCTGATGTTCAGGTGTATATCAGTATGTAGTGTCTCTACTTTAAAGAGTCCTCTCCTGCTGATGTTCAGGTGTATATCAGTATGTAGTGTCTCTACTTTAAAGAGTCCTCTCCTGCTGATGTTCAGGTATATATCAGTATGTAGTGTCTCTACTTTAAAGAGTCCTCTCCTGCTGATGTTCAGGTGTATATCAGTATGTAGTGTCTCTACTTTAAAGAGTCCTCTCCTGCTGATGTTCAGGTGTATATCAGTATGTAGTGTCTCTACTTTAAAGAGTCCTCTCCTGCTGATGTTCAGGTGTATATCAATATGTAGTGTCTCTACTTTAAAGAGTCCTCTCCTGCTGATGTTCAGGTGTATATCAGTATGTAGTGTCTCTACTT
>JAAOOA010001140.1:105000-122500 GCA_012861695.1 Trematomus loennbergii
CATTATGTGCTTGTTCATTTATTTACCTTTTTATCCTATTTTGATTTTAAGTATTTCTGTATGACCCCTTACTCATATAAATAAATACAATTTAAAAAAACTGGAATCACAGTCTTGTTTATTTCTATCTCTGTTTGAAAGTGGAATAAAGCTAATTTCAATATAAACATACACGAGTTTTTTGTGGAAAGTAACTACTATTCTGAGTTACTTGCCCTTATTATTGATAGCATATAATTTATTTGGAGATAAGTACCTCAAAATGTTCGCAGAGTGACACCTCTCTCACTATTCACCCAGCCACCGTCCAAAACCTCGCGAGATATCACGAAGTTTACTGAAATCTCGCGGTCGGCTCTCCAAGAAGACGTGTAGCATCAGGCTAACCGAAAAAAGGCTTATATTTCCTTTTATCCATCAACTAACAAGATATAAAGCAGAAGCGGGATTTAACAGAGGTGAGTAGCAGCCACTGGGCTCATTTCCTCACATTTGATTGCGGTTGTTTATGAGATATTCATGAAAACTACATTAGCATGCTTTGCTAGGCCAGATGTGATTGTTATGGCCGTTAGCTGCTTTTTGTCTCCTCATTTAAGTGTGTTTTTCTTGCTTGTTCGTATCCACAGTCTTCCCCGGGGCTTCAAGATGTCGGACAGTGAGGACAGCGACTTCTCCGAAAACGCGAGTGGGCAGCAGCGACGGAGAGGCGGAGGAGGCGGAGGGGATTGAGGTAACCGTGAGCTAACGTTAGGCTAACTGCTAACTGTAAACACAGAGAGGCAATGTGGCGCGTTAAAGTGGAACCAACTGCTGAAAAATAACTGAATATAAATATTGCTAACTAATGATAGGAAATTAAAGACATGTGTTTACTTACTTGTTTGTTTGTGGAAGAAGTACTCAGATCTTGTACTTGAGTAAAAGTAGAAGTACTCAGGTCTTGTACTTGAGTAAAAGTAGAAGTATTCAGATCTTGTACTTGAGCAAAAGTAGAAGTAGGAGAGTGTAGGAATACTCTGTTACAAGTACAAGTACAAAAGTATTAGCATCAAATATACTTAAAGTACTAAAAGAATATCATTCAAATTAATAATCAGAATTTTCAAAGTCACCCTGATTTTTATTCACTTATTTAATAGTTTATTTATTTGACAGGTAAAGTGCAACAGCCTGTTAGCTGTACCAAAGTTAGCGATAGATAGATAGATAGATGGATGGATGGATGGATGGATAGGTAGATAGATACTTTATCCCAAATTGGGAAATTCTTGTGTTACAGGAACAGCAGTGTGTTTAGACATTAAAATATTTAAAGACAAGGAGACAGAAAGGCAGGTGTGTCGATGTGTGATGTAGTTTGTGAAGCAGAGGGATGAGTAACTAAGGTAGGAAGGCTGTTTTAAACAGATGAGTTTTCAGGGTTGACTTGAAGATGTCCAGAGAAGGAGCGTTACGGATTTCATGACGTGAATGGGGAATATATAAATTGCAGAAGTACAAGGTGGCTGTTGCGTGAGTTGTTCGTGGGTTATGGAACTACAACTATTGGGAAGTGAGTTCTGTGCCAGCCAGAGGTGAGGAGCTGTGATGCAGAGTTATGGCAGGAATGGTTTCCTGTGTCTTGTGACAGCGGAGGATGTGGGATGTCTATTTGGTAAATTGTGTGATTCTCTTTATCTTGTATACTTTGTATGCATGCTTCTTGGTTAACATTAAGCTGTCTTTGTGTCTTTTCTTGCTGTTTCAAATGCGAATGTCCCCTCTGTGGGACGAATAACGGTATTCTGATTCTGAGAAGCTCACTCACAGATTTGGTCCAATGGTGTTATTAGGGACTTTTCTGGTGTTTGGAGACTCACGTATTGTTCAGCAGTTAACGAGCCGCGGGTGCTGCCGTGAGCCCCTCTGCCCTCCCATAGGACTCACAGGCGCTCAGGCTCACAGTTGCCTCCCGCAGTCAGAGCAGAGAGGAGACAGCCACACTCTCCCGCGTCGAGACGGCAAATGAATTCCTCATGAGCGGGATTTAAATGTGAAATGTAAATGTAAATGTCACTGTCACTGTCACACTATAATAAATAACTGCCTTTGCTTTGACTCACACAGCCTCAGTCACTTAATCACCTCGTCCACTGTGTGTGTGCCTCTGTGACAAGCTAAACATCCACGTAGGTCCTCATGTCACAGTCTAAACTGTATTCACAAAAGTACAGAAAGGAGTGGGAATCAAACCCTGAGTTTAAAGGATGGTTGAAGCCATTTATTGGAGATGACACACGGGCATACTGCTTTTATTGTAAGGGAGGTTTCTACTAAAACTACTTTTCTAATAGTCATTTCTGATCTCCTGTCGTCTGGATTTACTCTGGTGGTTTCAAGTTTGATCCTTGAAGGGGTGGAACGTTTTTTTACCGCTATTACATGATATGCAAATGAGGCGATGACGTCATTTAGGGACGGACAGCCGATAGCTACTTCCTTACGATGGAGTTGGCAACACTGAGTGTCTGATAGTCAGTTCTTTTTCTTGTTTCCCCCCCCCAGGAGACGAACAGCCCTGTGGGCAGCGACAAGGTAGCAGAGGAGGAGGGGAAGACCTGCTGGAGGAGGAGGATGAATACGATGAAGAGGAGGAGGAAGACGATGACGAGCGCCCGAGGAAGAAGCCGAGGCACGGAGGCTTCATTCTAGACGAAGCCGGTACGCTGATCTGAGAATGATATAGACATTTATTTATTAGGATAAACCCCTTGAGATGCACCGAGATGAACAAAGAAATGATAGAATTTTATGAAAAAAAGTCAGAATTTTGAGATTTTCTAAAAATAGTTTAAAAAAAAGTTGTGATTTTTAAGAAAGAAAAATCTGAATGATGAGCATTTATGAAAAACTTAAGATCAAAAAGAAAAAATCTGAAAAGTCAGAATTTTGAGATTTTCTAAAATAGTCAACATTTTGGGGAAAAAACACAGGATTTTGAGACAAAATTTTTTTTTTTTAAAGTCAGAATTCCAAAAATAAAGTCAGAATGTCTTTCATTTCATTTCATTTGTTCCCTTCATAGTATGCACACCTTAATGTATAATAATTGTTAAGAAACCATGTCTCTGTAAACACACCGTTGATCGAAAAGGAGCAGGGAGAATAATCTGACCTTTCCCCTTTCTGGTCCGTCCTTCAGATTTCTAATTCACATCCAAACGTATTCACATCCAAACGTATTCACATCCAAACGTATTCACATCCAAACGTATTCACATCCAAACGTATTCACATCCAAACGTATTCACATCCAAACGTATTCACATCCAAACGTAACAGTCTCGTAGGATAATAAGAGAAACACAAAAAACTTGGAAAAACGTGTGCATTTTTTAGAGTCCATAGTGATTACAAAATTCATTAAGATATTTTATTTTTGTGTGAGAGAACTTTTTACTTACAGAGAAAAAAGTAATAATTTTTAAGAAAAAGGTAGAATTTTGAGATGGTCAGAAAATAGTACAAAAAGAAATAATGACAGAATTTTAAGAAGAAAAGCCAGAATTTTGAGATTTACAAACGATATTATCCTACGATACTGTTACAAACTTAACAGTATCGTAGGATAATAAGAGAAACACAAAAAAAATTACTTATTTCCCACTTGACAGTTAACGGAAAGAAACTAAATAGACAAAATAACAGAAAGCAAAGCATGACGAACAAGGACACACGTTGAGTAAAATGAAGTCATGCTTTCATTCATTACAATTTGATAGAGATGATAATGCTGAAACATACCCAATGGTGATCTAATAGCAGCAGGTGAAGTATTCCACTCTGTTGGGGCTTTAAACATCTCTTCTGACAATAGAGAGGGGACAGAGAAATAAATGTGGACAGCGTGTCTAAGGTGCAAAATACTGCTTTAAATAAGGGGGGGAGTTAAAGTGAATGCATTTAAAGGCCATTTAAGTGTGTGATGCATTGTGCAGTGATGTGTACGAAAATAATATGTTTGCTGTTTCTGAACCCCTGAAACTCCCTGCTGCTTTTAAGGGAAGGAAATGGAGTTTAAGTAGTTGTGTTTTTCTGTTTCCATAGATGTGGACGATGAGTATGAGGATGAGGAGGATCAGTGGGAGGAAGGAGCGGAAGATATTCTGGAGAAAGGTAAGGAGCTATCCACGTAGAGAGACAAAATCTATTTTCCCTTAAAGGGGACCTATCATGCAAAATGCACTTGTGTACGTCTTTTCTACATGAATATGTGTCCCCGGTGTTCCAGGGAACTCACCAAGTGTCAGAAAACACAACCCTCTCTATTTTCCTCCATACCCAAATCTCTAAAAAAGGGGCTGCAACGGATCTGATAAAAACTGATCCAGATTTGAACACTGTCCTGACGTCAGGACGGTGGCGCTACGGCTATTGGGCCAACTCCACCAATCAGGAGGAGACAGCCACGGCCATTGCCGTTCGAAAGCGCTGGAGACGCTGTAGTACATATGCCAGGCCTGTAGGTGGTGCTGTTCTCACAGAATCAGCCCTTGCACAAACAGAGCTAAAAAATGTCAAATTGAGCGAAATGAGGCATGGCTAAATGCATGATCTATATATATCACTATATTATTCAAATATAGCATGATCGGTCTACTTTAAACCAGATAAGTTGGTAACAGCACTTCAACATCTGCAGGCCACATTTCTTTAATGAGTGCGTAATTTAAAGGATGATCTCAACCTGGGTTTGAAACTTGCAAAGCGACCTCCTGAGAGCAGCCGGGCTCTCGTTAATGGAGCACTCACAAAAAGAACACATAGCTGCTTCCAAGTTTCCAAAGAATGTTCTCCTGTTTCTTCTTTTATTTTAACTCTTAGTTTCAGGACACTTAACTTGCAGATGTTTGATAATGAGAACCGATGCCTGAACCACATCGCAAAGATAAGAGAGGTGACGGATTACATTCTCCCAAACAACATTTTGGAAATAAAACTAAATATGGACGATTAGTAGTTAATGGGCTTGGAAACACTGGCGCATTGTTTAGAGTCCGTAGTGGTTCAAACATTCATCAAGATATATTTTTTTGTGTGAGAACTTTTTACCTTCAGAGTAGAGAAAAAAAAGTCATCATTTTAAAAGGTAGAATTTTGAGATTTTCTAAAAATAGTTTTAAAAGAAATTCAGAATGATGAGCATTTTTGAAAAACTTCCGGATTTTGAGAAAAAAGTGAAACATTTATTTCCAAAAGTCAGCATTTTAAGATTTTCTAAAATAGTCAACATTTTGGGAAAAAAATACAGAATTTTGAGATTTTGAAAATAAGAAGAGAAAAAAAATATATATCAGAATTCCAAAAATAAAGTCAGAATTTTGCAATTTTCTAAAATCGTCAGAATTTTGGGATAAAATAAAGAATTTTGAGATTTTCAGAGAATATTAAAAAAGTTGTGACTTTTCACGATTCCAAGGAATTTCGGAAAAGGACAGCATTTTTGAACAAAGTACAAATGTTACGGTACGTCCACACGGCTCCGTCGCGTTGAAGCTTGCCGGTGGGCGTGTCTGGCGATCACCAATCACCCGCCCCGGACACCACAAGCACGCGGTTTGATTGGCTAGCGCTTGTACTGGCATATGATTGATTGGCTGACGCTTCCGTTGAACGGAACCACAATGCAGTTTGGCAAAGCGTGACGTCTCCGTTGAAGCACGCGACGCGGCCGTGTGGACGTACCGTAAGATTACAAAAAATCTGAATTTCAAAATAAAATCTAAATATTGAGATGTTCTGAAAATACTAAAAACAATAGCCTGAAAATGAAACTAGATCTCTCTGCATGTGACCTTCTCCGCTCTTTCCTTGGCGATAAATCCGCCTCACAGTTTAATGTCTTATTTCAAACATGACTGCAGCATTCCTGTTGATATTTGAGCATTTTCATAACATGAATAAAAGCTGCATCACATGTAGGTGTTTCAGTTTGGACCAAACAACGTTATATTGTATATAATGTTATTAATTTGAAAATGTCTTGCAATGATAATAGCCTAAACTGCCTTTTCCCCCATCAGTTCTGAGCCATGTTGGAAATGAAATAAGCATCTAATGCGACCGTTGCTTGTTTTATCACGTGTTATTACTATTAATTACATTTAAGGTCTAAGAACAGTTTCAAATGTTGAACAATTTTTTAAAAATGTTTGCTCCCTAATTTAACTGTAAACATCAAACAGTCTAGTCGTTGTCACCAGCTCGATATGTCCGATCAACATTGACGTTTTACAGTGTCTACGTCAGTGTCGTTATTAAATGCACTGCTTCTGCTACAGCTTAGCTTTGATTAGCAGCTTAGCTTTGATTAGCACCTTAGCTTTGATTAGCAGCTTAGCTTTGATTAGCAGCTTAGCTTTGATTAGCACCTTAGCTTTGATTAGCAGCTTAGCTTTGATTAGCAGCTTAGCTTTGATTAGCAGCTTAGCTTTGATTAGCACCTTAGCTTTGATTAGCACCTTAGCTTTGATTAGCACCTTAGCTTTGATTAGCAGCTTAGCTTTGATTAGCACCTTAGCTTTGATTAGCAGTTTAGCTTTGATTAGCAGCTTAGCTTTGATTAGCACCTTAGCTTTGATTAGCAGCTTAGCTTTGATTAGCAGCTTAGCTTTGATTAGCACCTTAGCTTTGATTAGCAGCTTAGCTTTGATTAGCAGCTTAGCTTTGATTAGCACCTTAGCTTTGATTAGCACCTTAGCTTTGATTAGCACCTTAGCTTTGATTAGCAGCTTAGCTTTGATTAGCACCTTAGCTTTGATTAGCAGTTTAGCTTTGATTAGCAGCTTAGCTTTGATTAGCACCTTAGCTTTGATTAGCAGCTTAGCTTTGATTAGCAGCTTAGCTTTGATTAGCACCTTAGCTTTGATTAGCAGCTTAGCTTTGATTAGCAGCTTAGCTTTGATTAGCAGCTTAGCTTTGATTAGCAGCTTAGCTTTGATTAGCAACTTAGCTTTGATTAGCAGCTGCTTTAGCATCTTACAAATCCCTCTTATACATTTGTTTTTACTAATGTAGGAGTCTTTGTGCATCCTCATTAGTCAGCGGTCCATTTTTTTTAACGCTGTGACCTGCATTATATTGTAGAAACGTATGTTTTTAACGACTTAAATAGCAAGGCACTTAATAGATTTTTAATACATCGTTTTTTTATGGCTGTGGAGTTATGCTAACCTACTAAACTCTTGCTTATTTAACCAACAATTGGGTGGAAAATTGTGTGACTGTTACAGATAAACGTGACATAATTCAACTTTTTCTATCTCAGTTTCAGAACAGTTTCAATGTTAAGTGGTTTCTTCTAGTTGCTATCGTGCCTCGGTTTGGACTCTCAGCCCTTTTTTTTTTAAAGTCCGTATGTTCTGCAGCGTTGTGAGTTTTGAGGGCAGCAGATGTTTTCTTCAAGTGTTTAACTGACCTCTCTCTCCTACCCGTGTCTCTTGTCATGCATGTCCTCTGCAGTTAACGGTAATTGGACTCCAGATACTCCCTGCTCTCATTTTTCGTGTTCATACATTTGATGTGAATCTGAAGCAAAATGGAATATCAGTTTCATCCGTTTGATAAAATCCATGTTCTCAGAATGAATTAACCCCCGCCGCCTCATCTCAGATGTTTGGTTGTGAAGCTCGACACCAGGAAGCAATGACGGCAAATCCATCACTGGAGCATTGAGCCACAACTCCCTCACTTAGTGTTACAGTTAATTGGCTCAATCAATGTGCTAATTGAGGTTTCACACGTTAGTTATTGGCGGTTAAATCCAGATAAAGACACGTTGTGTATACAGCACCTTTCAACACAAGGCTTACATGTTTTGACTTGCTAACTTTAAGAAAACCACAATCATTTACATGTAATTGGGTTTAAAATGAGCCACAGAAATGTGCTAATGAGGTTTGCACGTTAGTTATTGACGGTTAAATCCAGATAAAGACACGTTATGTGTACAGCACCTTTCAACACAAGGCTTACATGTTTTTTACTCGCTAACTTTAAGAAAAACCACAATCATTTACATGTAATTGGGTTTAAAATGAGCCACAGAATGTGCTAATTGAGGTTTGCACGTTAGTTTTGGCGGTTAAATCCAGATAAAGACACGTTATGTATCCAGCACCTTTCAACACAAGGCTTACATGTTTTTAACTTGCTAACTTTAAGAAAAACCACAATATCTAGAGTTAATTGGCTTCAAGATCTGTCACAGAAATGTGCTAATTGAGGTTTTCACACGTTAGTTATTGACGGTTAAATCCAGATAAAGACACGTTATGTGTACAGCACCTTTCAACACAAGGCAATCCAAAGTGCTTACATGTTTTTGACTTGCTAACTTTAAGAAAAACCACAATCATTTAAATGTAATTGCCTGTAAAATTGGTCACAAATATGTGCTAATTGTCGCGGTACAAACCCTTCCTAAGAAGTGTTGCGACACATTTGATCGCTGGATGAATGAATGATTGAATATGTACTTAGTTAATTGGCGACAGAATCAGGCTAACAAAAGTCAAACACATGTTTATTGTTAGATTCAACTATATAAGCACATGATTGAATAAGAAATGTTTTTATCTGCATCCAAAAGTTAGATTTGACAGAATATTTCCCTTACATTCATAGTTGATCTGGACATTGAAGTTATTTAGAGCTGGGCGATGTGAAGAAAGTCAAATATATCAATATTGTGATGAAATGTGAGGGTTGACTATTTAATGACTAAGAGGGTCAAAACAAATGTAAAACAACATCTCTTGACTGTAATGTAAAAACACTTAAAGACTACATTTAAAGTCCAGCCTGATATCTGATCTTACATTGTGTTATGAGTATAATATGATGATATTGCTCAGCTCGAAATGAACAGGAAGTGATGCTTTGCTTCCTGGTGCAGCGCTGCCATGTTTTTATTTTCTGTTTTTTGGACTAACGGATGTTTGAAGCGTTTTGTTTATGTGGCACACGGTGGTGCATATCACTAAAACAGGAAGTACAGTAGAGACCAAATCCTGAGTCAAAAAGACACGGACATATCTCAGTTTCTGCCATATGTAAAAGCTCAAAAGAGTTGTATTCAAATCTGGTGTTGCGTTCAATGACTGCTGTTTTAATCAGTGCTTTGTTGGCAGAACACAGTCTTCATTAGAGCACCTACGTTAAACTGATGTTTGTCAGTAAACTCACAGAAAAACCACTTCTAATATACTCATCTCCCGCCGCTTAAAATAGTCCAGCATTAAAACTGTTGTAAGAAAGTCCCAGATATAGATGTGCCTCCACGTGAGCAACCAATAGGATGGCAGCTGAGAGCAGGTGGTATTTGAACGGGGTTTAATTGGCTAGAAGCTACTGTACTCTGACCTTTGACCTCATGCCTCTCCGTGCTGTTTGTCATCATTAATCTGTTTGTGTTTCTGTTGTTTTTTTCTCCCATCATGCTTTGTGTTGCTGCTGCCCTGATCAACAATATATTTTGGCTCATGTCCTCTTCCTCCTCTCATTTCCTTTTCTACCTCCACGTTTGTCCCCATCTTCCTCTTCCTCCTCTTGTTTCTTCGTCCTCTTCTGTTCCTGAACGTTTGTTTCTCTCTTTTCATTCCTTATTTCTTTATCTCATTTTCCCCCCGACCTTTAATTACCTTAATCCTGACTTTATACCTCTTCCTCTCCTCTTCCTCTTCCTCCTCTTCCCCTCCTCTTCCTCTCTCCGTTGGGTCCAAAGCAGAGGAAGCTGAAGGTAAGCTTGATTCTAACTTGTTCATTATTTATTTTCACTTTTTTGAAACATGAATATCAACGTCGTGTAGGGCTGTGCGATTATGGCAAAAATCATAATCACGATTATTTTTTGGTCAATATTGATTAATTGATTATTCATTGACTTTGAAAACGTCAATTTATTGAACTTTAAAACAAATTAAAATAATAATTTGAACAGTATCTGTTTAACTGTTGATTACCCTGAACGTATAATTCAACTGAAAAACCAATACATGATACATTTATATAAATAATATCAAAATAATAAATACCAATAAAAAAATATCAACAAATATTTTGGACAGCCCTAACGTCGTGTACTTTAAGTACTATCTTGACATACTTGTACTTTTTCCATTGAGTGCTACATCTGCTACCAACAAGCGTCCTGCTTCACCAAGTTACTTCTATTTAACAATCACTGATTACATATGAACACACATAATAGTCTGCTAGGATACGACGATGTATTGATTTCAACACGGACACACAAAGACATTCATCTCAGGAAAGAGAAGGGTTAATTAATTATGCCAGATTTGAGCTAATTGCTCATTTGCATGGTACATAACAATCAATAAACACTAAAACATTGCATAATCTCTCTCACACAAACAATTATAAAACATGATTTAAGTACAGGGCAATACATAGAACAGTTAAAATATAATATTACAATACAGTTCAAATGGAAAAACTCATTAAAGTGTAATTAATGTTGGCATTAATTTGCACCATAAGAGAACGAGTTTAAGTCAATAATGGTTTTAAGTTTGTTTATTATTTGTTGTTTTTGTTTTTCAATAACAAATGTATTTCTTTAAGAAAAAAAAAATATATATATATGTTAGTAATTTAGTTTTTGGAAGAAGGGGTGGGATTAAATAAGTGTACACTTCTTCCACCCCTTCTCGGATGTGTAATGAAGTAGATTATTTATTTATACATAACTTAGAATCAGTATAGTATTGATTTTGTATATCAATTTGACGCTGATTCATTTTATTGTAGAATAATTCTCATTATTTGTATTATTGTTTTACACATTTGAAATAAATCAAATCAAATCAAAAAGTTCAACTGGAAGAATATTCCAGTGTGTGTAAAAGTGTCCTGCTTCACCACATTACATTTAACAATCACTTATTACGTATGAAAACACATAATAGTCTGCTAGGATACGATGCAGTACGGTAAGTATTTTACAAAGTATCTGCAGTCGGCTCCACAAAGACGAACTGCATTCAGATGCTCGTACGTCCTTATAAGCAATCAAATCAGGATTATATCAAATGCTATGATAATGTAATACTAGGAAAAGAGCATTACGTACTTTTACATTTGACACTTTAAGTACACTGGCTGATAATACTTGCTACTTAAATAGCATTTTGAATTCAGGACTTTAAGTCGTAATGACGTAGGGCTGTGCAATTAATCGTATTTTAATCTCGATTACGATTTTGGCTTGCAACGATTACGAAAACAACGTAATCGAAATAAAACGATTATTATTATTTTTATATAAAAAAAAAAAAATGTTATTTTTTTTATTTTTTTTTTTTTATTTTCTGTTGAATTATACTTAAAGTTCAGGGTAATCAACTGTTAAAAACATACTGTTCACATTTTTGTTTCAATAAATGGATGTTTTCAAAGTAAATGGATAATCGTTTTAATAATCGTGATATCAATTATTGACCAAAATAATCGTGATTAGGATTTTTGCCATAATCGCACAGCCCTATAATGACGTATTTAAGACTACAGTGTTTTTCATGTGACGTTTTTAATCTCTCTCAGTGTCTAACATCGACCATGTGGTTCTGGACGAGGATAACTCCGGATCCAGAAGGCTGCAGAATCTCTGGAGGTAAAAAAACACATCTGTTCCCACAGCTGGGTAATCAATCATTTGAATGCACCAGACGAGGAGAGGAAGCGCCGTATTAGAATTGTATGACGTTAGAAAGTCCAAATAAGTGATTATATGCTATTCGTTTAACCCAATTTATTTCGCATTAAGGTCACGTCTTGTTTTGAATTCAGAGTGGCTTCAAAAGTCTTAAAAGTCCATTTAGTTTTAAGTAACTGAAGAGATAATTAGTTTTATAGACTCACACAAAAAGTAGTGATTTATTTGCACGGTTCAAATCAAATCAAGTTTTATTATAAAGCACATTTCAAAGCGATTTTTGGTCGAGCCAAAGTGCTGTACATGTAATAAAAACACATTACTACAATCACAATAAAAGACAATGAATTACAACTGATATATATAATTGGTTATTGTTAAGAAGCTTATTATCGTCTGTCATTGGCTCACTGTGTGTGTATCATTGGTTAATGTGGTATCATTGGTAAATGTGTGTATCATTGGTTAAATGTGTGTATCATTGGTTAAATGTGTGTATCATTGGTTAAATGTGTGTATCTTGGTTAAATGTGTGTGTATCATTGGTTAAATGTGTATATCATTGGTTAAATGTGTATATCATTGGTTAAATGTGTGTATCATTGGTCACCGTGTGTATCATTGGGTCACCGTGTGTATCATTGGTTAAATGTGTATATCATTGGTTAAATGTGTGTATCATTGGTTAAATGTGTGTATCATTGGTTAAATGTGTATATCATTGGTTAAATGTGTGTATCATTGGTTAAATGTGTATATCATTGGTTAAATGTGTGTATCATTGGTTAAATGTGTATATCATTGGTTAAATGTGTATATCATTGGTTAAATGTGTGTATCATTGGGTCACCGTTGTATCATTGGGTCACCGTGTGTATCATTGGTTAAATGTGTATAGGTTAAATGTGTATATCATTGGCTCACTGTGTGTATATCATTGGTTAAATGTGTGTGTGTGTTTGTGTTGCAGAGACTCCAGAGAAGAGGCGCTGGGTGAATACTACACGAGGAAATACGCCAAGACTTCTAGAGGAGAGCAGTGAGTCCTCTCTTCAAAACAAAACCATCTGTCCTCTGTGAGACGCAACAGAGCCGTGTTCAGAGTGCACTGAAGAGTAGGGGCTTCTGTTACCCGACAATGAAGCCAAGAATAGTAGTGGAAACTAAATGTGTCCAGAAGTTTAGACTTTAAGGTCTCTCAGCAAAACATGTATTTTATATATAGTCATATATAATGTCAGGGGATTTTCTAGAAATATCAACTTTATTGTCAATCTCAAAATATGTTTGTACACACAGAAAGATGGAAATACAGTTTCCCACAGTCCTGAGGTATAAAAAACACACATTAAAATACAAGAACACTCAATAATGACCAAAATAACACAACATAACTAATGGCATGAAGGCGCTAGCGTCACTTCCGGGTGAAATACTTTTTTTAATTAACGTTATGTGACAACTAGGGATTGGTATCATTAAGGTTTTAACGGTACTACTACTTTGATCGTTACTGCTTATCGATCCGGTCCTTTAACGGGACTCTTATCGGAGAGAAAAAATAAACAAATTGTGAAAGAATTGCTTTTTATTTAAATTAAATAATTATATTTCACATCAAAAGAAAGACATATACCCTCAATTATCAATAACAGAGAAAATATGTATTTGGACTTAAAGGTCCCCTATTATCCTGTTCTTCATCAATATATCACAGGTCTCAGATATATCCAGAGCCTGTCTCTGATTGGCTGAAACACCAAACAGATCATTGCAGCATTACCCATAATCCCCTCTGTTTCAGCCCTGTTTCCAAAGTGCTGATTCTCTGTCTGTTACTTCAGATGAAAATAAGGAGCCCCTCCCCACGCCCCTCTGAGAGAGATTTGGTTACAAAGAACTCAATGGTGATAAGGGTTGCTGATTGGCTAATGGTTACACAAGCCAAAACATCGTTATGACATCATAAAGTGTCCACAATCTGATCAGCTCATTTTCAGACAGGTTTTTATAGAAATGGATCAGGACAAAAAGAGAGGGGGTCTTTAATAATTATTAGATTTTCCTGATGAGGTAACTTTCTCTAATTTTCTATTAATTTCATTTGATATTTATTTGTGGATCTTTGCCCAAACGCCGGACACACTTTATCAGGAATTTATATTTTAAATGATATATTTCATGTGATGGTAATCCTGTTTCTTCTTCTTCTGTGGTGCGCAGTTTCCCTGGAGGGTCGGAGGAGCTTTCTGATGACATCACACAGCAGCAGCTACTTCCTGGAGTCAAGTATGTGGTTAACCAATCAGCATCGAGAACAACTTGTAGATTATAGTTTTATATTAATGTTAAAATGTGTTTGTCGTCGACAGGGATCCCAATCTGTGGACGGTCAAGTGTAAGGTGTGTGTCCTGACACACACACGTACACACACACACACACACATGTACAGTTTCACAACACACACACACACACACACACACACACACACACACACGTACAGTTTCACACACAAACACACAACTACAGATACACACACACACACACATACAGTTTCACACACACACGTACAGTTTCACACACACACACACACACGTACAGTTTCACACACACACACACACGTACAGTTCACACACACACACAACTACAGATACACACACACACACACACGTACAGTTTCACACACACACACAACTACAGATATACACACACGCACAACACACATGTACAGATTCAACAAACACACACACAACTACATTTACAGATACACACACACACACAACTACATTTACACACACACACACACACACGTCATCACAACTACATGTACACACACACACACACACACAACACACACACAACTACATTTACACACACACACACACGTCATCACAACTACATGTACACACACACACACACACACACAACTACATTACACACACACACACACACAACTACATTTACACACACACACACACACACAACTACATGTACACACACACACACACACACACACACAACTACATGTACACACACACACACACACACACACACACAACTACATGTACACACACACACACACACACGTCATCACAACTACATGTACACACACACACACACAACTACATGTACACACACACACACACACACACACACAACTACATGTACACACACACACACACACACACACACACACACACACACACACACACACACACACACACACACTCATATTAGTAATGTAATCCTGTGTTGTCAGATTGGAGAGGAGAGGGCGACGGCCATCGCTCTGATGAGGAAGTTCGTCGCCTACCAGTTCACCGACACGGTAAGAAAACTTTCGTTACTTTTCTAACTGACCTCTGATTGGTTGGAGGTTCATTTCTTAGCGTGCATCTTCCTACATCTCCACTTACAACAAACTCAATCCAACTGTTGAGTCTTTGTTACGCTCCCAGACTCCCGAGGGGTGAAACACTTTGATTTCTTCAACAAAAACCTGCTTCTTTCTAAGTTTAATGACATTGGAAAGCAGTTAAATAGGCTATATATATATGTTTTTGTTGCAGCAGCATAAAAAAACAACCTGTGTGTATATACATATCAACAGTAACACATAAACAACAAAACAGTATACTGTTTACATTCTGACAGAGGTGGGAGTAAGTCCTACATGAGCAAGTCTCAAGTCTTAACCTACAAGTCTCAAGCAAGTCCCAAGTCACTGTGGTGAGAGTCAAGTCATTGCTCAGGTCAAGCAAGTAACATGTCAAGTCATACGATATTCTGATGAATAAGCCCAAGTTTCCACATTTAAATCAGTTAAAATATTGTGGCTATGAAAAGTTTTTTTTTAAAAATGTTTTAGAAATATATAAAAAGCACCAAATTGCAACTAATCTATATCTACTGTAACTTTTCACATTGAACATGTGCTCTTTTACTTAAAGGGGACCTATCATGCAAAAAGCACTTGTGTACGTCTTGTATACATGAATATGTGTCCCCGGTGTTCCAGGGAACTCACCAAGTGTCAGAAAACACAACCCTCTCTATTTTCCTCCATACCCAAATCTCTAAAAAAGGGTCTGCAACGGATCTGATAAAAACTGATCCAGATTTGAACACTGTCCTGACGTCAGGACGGTGGCGCTACGGCTATTGGGCCAACTCCACCAATCAGGAGGAGACAGCCACGGCCATTGCCGTTCTAAAGCGCTGGAGACGCTGTAGTACATATGCCAGGCCTGTAGGTGGTGCTGTTCTCACTGAATCAGCCCTTGTTAAAACAGATCTAGAAATTGTCAAATTGAGCAAAATGAGGCATGGCTAAAATGCATGATCTGTTTGGTATTTAAAAAAAAAAAAAGTATAAATATGCCTTATATAGGTATGGTCCTACACTATATTATTCAAATATAGCATGATAGGTCCACTTTAAAAAAACTAAACGCTTTCATTTGAAGTTGTGAGTGTAGTGTTTCGACCCTAAGAAACACTGATGCATTCATCAATAATCCACAGCTCCTCTCTCTGCTCCCGAGGATTTAAAAAAAGAAAATATCCCAATGGCATCCCAAGTTACACGTCCCGCTGCCTCCTGGTGCTGTAGCGATTTCATGAAGTGAATGAGAGTCCGAGTTCGAAATATATCTAAAATAATGTATGCACTGCCATTTCCCAACATAAACATTACGGTCTGCATTGAAACGGTGTGCGCTCCACTTCCTACGTGGCGCTCCGGTAACTTTATCGTGCGAACGATACAGTATTTTTTTTTATCTTCATTGCCCTTTAGGGGCGCCGTTCAATACAAAAGCAAATGCAAATATTTCATTTTAAAAAGTAAAGTCCTTTCGTGTCATCTGTCTCAAGTCATGAATACCAAGTCAAAGTCAAGTCGAGTCTTTTATCAATGTTATGGCGCGTTTCCACTACACGGCCTCGCTCGGTATGCCTCGTTAGGACTGGCTCACTTAATGGCGCATTTCCATTACAGTTTAGGAACTGGGGTAGTATCTATAGTAACGCAGTGTAGGCGGAGCCGTGACGTCATCTTCAATGAGAACCCCAGAAACACAACACAGCCGTTAGCTGTTAGCCCTCAGAGCTCACAGCTCCTCATATATGTTCAGAAACTAGACAAAAGTTAAACAAGTACAAACCACAGACTGCCTGTGTCATGGCGAATACAGTCGCTGCTTTATTTATGTCTGTATAGGCCGTTGTTGTGAGTGTGGACGGTCGGAGCATATACTGCGTTAGCTTAGCCAATCTCCATTTAGAAAACACGCATTTTAAAAGGTTTTTCCCCTGCCGTCTGTCTGCAGACTTGTCAAAGCATTAATTCATGGTTTTTACTAACCGGTATCAGTATGTTGTTACTTCGGCATCATTTTGAAACGTGTATTACAATTAAATCACGGTCAAATATGTCCATCTTGTTGTAGTTGTAGCCCCCTTGCCAGCGATGCTCTCTCTAGTTTAGCATACTCAGCCCGACTCAGCCTCGTTGTCTCTGGCCCTAGACCCACGATTTTATGAGGCCAGAAAAACTGTGAATTAGGACCCGCCGGCCGGTACTAGGCCAAGTGGAAACGCAACCAAAGACGGGCCGCTGACGTCACAGCCCTCTTTAACGGGGCTCCGCGCTATAGTGGAAACGCAAGTCTCAAGTCCAAAAATATGCGACTCGAGTCAAGTCATGTGACTCGAGTCGCATATTGTATATTTGACACACACTTTAACACACACTTCAACACACACTTCAACACACACTT
>JAAOOA010001140.1:125000-127500 GCA_012861695.1 Trematomus loennbergii
TTTAACACACACTTCAACACACCACTTCAACACACACTTTAACACACACTTCAATACACACACACACACCACACTTCAACACACACTTCAACACACACTTCAACACACACTTCAACACACACTTCAACACACACTTTAACACACACTTGACCCCCTCTTTATTCTCCGTACTGATGGTTGTGTGACTGTGTGTCCTGCAGAAAGACTGGTTCGCTAAGAGGAAGAAGTTCAAAAGACCCGCTCAGAGGCTGTTTGATGCTGAGAAGATCAGGTACACACACACACACACACACACACACACACACTAATGAATATGGAGCAACCAATAGTGACACACATGGATTACAAAGAGACAAACACAAAACGTAAAACAGCTGCCAAGACAGGTGTGTGTGTGTGTGTGTGTGTGTGTGTGTGTGTGTGTGTGTGTGTGGTGTGTGTGTGTGTGTGTGTGTGTGTGTGTGTGTGTGTGTGTGTGTGTGTGTGTGTGTGTGTGTGTGTGTGTGTGTGTGTGTGTGGTGTGTGTGTGTGTGTGTGTGTGTGTGTGTGTGTGTGTGTGTGTGTGTGTGTGGTGTGTGTGTGTGTGTGTGTGTGTGTGTGTGTGTGTGTGTGTGTGTGTGTGTGTGTGTGTGTGTGTGTGTGTGTTGTGTGTGTGTGTGTGTGTGTGTGTGTGTGTGTGAAAAGATGGTGGAGCTCATTGTCTCATAAACCACTTTCTAAAGATCTAAAGGTTGGGTATCAAATATCTTGGATAAGTTCTTGTAATAAGTTTAAAATCCCACACGAGTCCCATCCCCTCTCGTAACAAGCTTCTACTGTACAATATATTTTATACCTTAGCCCTTAAAAAAGAGTGTTTCGTCTATATTTGATAAAAAGTCAATATTATGCAGTGACTGACAGGTGATGTTTGATTGACAGGTCCCTCGGGGGGAGGTCAGCCACGATGGAGACTTCATGATCTTCGAGGCGAATCGTTACAGCCGGAAAGGATTTCTGTTCAAGAGCTTCGCCATGTCTGCTGTGGTGAGGACACACACACACACACACACACACACACACACACACACACACACACACACACACACACACTCACACTCTCCTGTAGAAACACTCTGCCTCGTTACTCTTCCCCTGATCATCAGCTGTTGTTTCTTCTCAGATCACAGACGGAGTGAAACCCACTCTCTCTGAGCTGGAGAAGTTTGAGGATCAACCTGAAGGCATCGACCTGGAGGTGGTCACTGAGTCAGGTGTGTGTGTGTGTGTGTGTTGTTCACGGGTTAGCTAAAGGCTAATGCAGAAGATGATCAGAGGCCTGTACTACGAAGCTGGTTCAACCTAACCTGGATATGTTGGAGTTAGCCGGTTGGCCTAATCCAAAACATACGCGCTCTCGCTAAACTGTTCTACGACGCTGGTTATCAAGTGGATCGCTCAAGCCAGCCGTGTCCTATCTAGTTAGGTGCGCGTTCACATGAAAGGGGTGGTATCTGGAGCATTCGACCAATCACAAACATGGACAAGCGTACTGACAGCGCAGCGTCATACTTCCTGAATGAAAAGTGAACTTTAATATTAGTCAAATATGAAGAAGTTAAACTTTAAACATCCATGACTTAAACACTTTATCCAGGATCAAAGCCACATAGCTGCACCTGCAAGGTGAATACAGCTGGTAACAGAGAAAGTGTTTGAATGCGTACATTAACAGGTTTATGATATCACTGCCCCGTCTAAGACACGATCTGACTTTAATTACATTTGACTCGAGTGTTTCGTCAACTTAATGTGTTGCTTAAAATAATACTTCTGCATACAGTATGTGACACTGTGAGTGTTGCACGGCCAGATACGGCTCAGCTGACTCAGATAAGGAAATATATGATACATTATGATATGATATGATATGAATGATAATGGACACATCTACGTCTGCACTCACAGTGCGCGGACTGTACTTAATGTTACTCTGATCAGGTTACTTATGTTGTGGCAGATATTTAAGTAAGCTTTCTTAACGCTAATGTTATAATAGTCAGATTGCTCTGAAGATGGGAGGAGGGGATATTCTATTAATGTTCACGTTCACACAGTCAGTTGATTTTTGCCGGCCGTCTTTCCTGCAACGGCAGTTTTTCTGTATTTCCTCTATCCTGTAATATGACTTGATCGCTTTAAACTCTGCACACGGAGCTCTGATTGGTCAGCAGGCGGTGCTTCACTGAGTTGATCTCTTAGCCTGCAACCTAACCTCCTCCGGAGCAGGCTAGCCGCTCAGCATCAGTTACCATGGAGATCTAGCCCGCTAAAAAGTGAACCAGCGTCGTGGGACTGGAAAGCCCGAGATTTCCCTGAAGTTAGCCGCTAAGAGAAAATCCAGCTTCGTAGTACAGGCCTCTGGAAATGATGCAGCGTAATTCAAGTTGATCCATAGGAAATCAAAGCCAGTGACAGAGGTGTAAATCAATAGTTTTATAGCGATACGATATTATATAAA
>JAAOOA010001140.1:132500-155000 GCA_012861695.1 Trematomus loennbergii
TGGGGGGAGCTGGTGCAGCTCGACCCTCAGACGGTCGGGGTCATCGTCCGTCTGGAGAGGGAGACGTTCCAGGTAACAGGGCTGGAACAGAGGGATACGAGGGATGTCTAAAATGCATGATCTGTTTGGTATTTTGAGAAAAACACATCATAGACTTTTTTTTAAATATATTTGTATATATCTGACACCCATAATCTATGGTTTGAAGTTATCCGATCGAGTTGTATGGTTCTGAAACCCTGATCTGGATGTTGTGTGCGCTCTCAGGTGCTGAACATGCACGGGAAGGTGATGACGGTGAAGCATCAGTCGGTGAACCGCAGGAAGGACAACCGCTTCGCCGTGGCTCTGGACTCGGAGCAGAACAACATCCACGTCAAGGACATCGTCAAGGTCATCGACGGCCCACACTCGGTGAGGATCATTTCTGTCTCCATAAACTCAATATTTATCTCCATGTCACATACCTCCCATAGCTGAGATGCTGCAGCTTGGAACATGTTCAATGACACAACGTTAAATGGGGTTTTCTGTGAATGATATCAACATGTTATGACTAACACTAGACTCAGATATCACATATTTAAGACTGAAATAACTGGAAGTTGAAATAGTTATCTTCGACTTAGACAGGACTGGAACTAAATTAAAATATTAAGGGTTTTCTTTCACTAACTTGATTTAAATAATTAAGAGATACTTTGACTGTTATAAGATTCAAGCTTCAAAGGTTGTATTGTCATTTAACCTGTTAAGCCCCAAAGCCCCCGTCGGCGGGTCTTTCTTTTTTTCACAAATAAAAAATAAAAGTTTTTTTTAAATTTTTTAATTTTTAATTAATTTTTTTAATTTAATTTTTTTATTTAATTTTTTTTTATTTGAGTGGAATGAATACCTATGGTGATAATTCAATGTAATACACAATTTTTATAGTCTGGTACCTGAAAAAGGTCAAATGGCACTGATGGAACCAGATGTACCCAAATGTGCCGAAAGCTTATTCCGCCTGGAACTTGTTTTTGCTAAACCTCTCTAAAAGGTCAAATTTAACTTGTTTTTGCCTCAATCTTGATACAGGGTACTTATTATACGTTATAGTTTGGATTCCTAAAGCTTTTAGTCTACCATCCCATCATTCAAGGGTGGTTTTCACTATAAGTAATGTTTTCTCTTTTAGGCGGAGGTAAGAATTTACCTTTTTTTGCTATGTTCCATCTGTATTTACTCTGACTGAGAAAATCTATATTGATTCTGACTCTTCTACATCCAACTCACAGATGTAACCTTGCTTTGATAAAAGAAATTATTCTATAACCCTTTTAGAAGTGAAGTTGTAGTCATTTGTTCTGGGCATGTCATTTTCGAGCCTGAAACCTGAAAAACAGGCTCGGGCTAAACAGGTTAAGCTACAGTGTAGAAATGGCAATGACCATCTTCTGACCTGAGCTCCAACAATGCAACATATATTTATATTTTAAGTGTTTATTTGGCAGGGACGATGCACGGTGATGAACACTTAAAACATCAAAATGTGTCAAGCGTAACAGTGCCAGATTAAGCTTTGAGCTCATTTCCATCCGCAGTCCCTCACACCCATCCGCAGTCCCTCACACCCTTACTTTAAAAAATAGTGCAAGAAGTCTATAAAAATGTGATATACAAGAAAAGAGTGTCAATGTAATATTGTACAGTAAGATGAAATAAAATACGGTTTATTACGCTGATAACTATTTAAATAAGTAAACTGCCAGATGAAGAACAGATGAAGGAAATGACTAACACATTGGGTAAAGATCAGAGCGCTCTTTTCTGTTGTGTCTCAATAAGAAACTGTTGTTGTTTCAGCAAAAGAACATTTTTGAGGATTAGCTTTGCACTTTTCCATCAGTGAGTCGAGGCTTTAGGAATGTGGTAAATGAAATGACTCAGGAAGCATCGTGTGAGAGCTTTCTTTAAGAGTCTCCATGAAGAGTCATGCTCTCTCTCTCTCTCTCTCTCTCTCTCTCTCTCTCTCTCCTCTTCTCTCTCTCTCTCTCCTCTCTCTCCTCTCTCTCTCTTCTCTTTACTCATATTGGAAATGTTTCTTGCATCATAGCGAGAACAAGTGAACACACATGTTGACGACACATTTTAACATTTCGTGTCCTTAAACGCACTTTAATCTCTTTATCAGGACTTTCTGACCCCTCAAAGCTCTTTACATACGAGTCATTCATACCTACCTCATTCATACAGCACACACACACACCACATACTCTAACACACACTCACTATCACATACTCATATAAACACACACACACACACTCACACACACACACACACACACACTCACACACACACACACACACAACATACACACACACACACACACACACACACACATACTCACGCACACACTCACACTCACTCTCACACACACACACACACACACACACACACACTCACTCTCTCACACTCACTCACACACACACACCACACACACACACTCACACACACACACACACACACTCACTCACTCACTCACTCACTCACTCACTCACTCTCACACACACACACACTCACTCACTCTCTCACACTCACTCACACACACACACACACACACACACACACACACACTCACTCACTCACTCACTCACTCACTCACTCACTCACTCACACACACACTCTAACACACACTCACTATCACATACTCTATAAACACACACACACACACTCACACACACACACACACACACATACACCACACACTCACACAAACATACACACACTCACACACATACTCACGCACACACTCACTCTCACACACACACACACACTCACTCTCTCACCACACACACACACAACACACACACCACACACACTCACACACACTCACTCATGGACCTGACAACATCTGCGGTCGTTTACTTAAACTTTGCGCAACAGAACTTAGCCCTGTGTTCCACTACATTTGTAATATGTCTTTAGAGACACAGCATGTACCAAAGGCTTGGAAGGATGCTGAGGCAGTCCCTGTTCCCAAATCCAGAGGCCCCAAAGCTCTTAATGATTTTAGACCAGTTTGCACTTTCATCAATTCTAATGAAGACATTGGTAAAACTAGTCGGAGCAGAGATGGTAAGGAAGAGCATGCATCGACCCCATGCAGTCTACAGGCCACACAGAGAGAGAGGATGCCACGGTCACCTTACTTCACTTACTTTTGAAACACTTGGAGGGAATGCTAGACTTTTATCTGTTGATTTTTCCTCTGCTGTTAAACATAATTTAACCTCATATTTTAATTGGCAGACTTTTAGAACAATTTGAAATAAGCAATAATCTCATGGGCTGGATTCTTGATTTCTTAACCAATAGGACACAAAGAGTGAGGGGACCTAATCTGATCAAGTCAGCTCCGCCACTGGCTCCCCACAAGGATGTGTCCTTTTCCACTATTTTTATACCTTACACTAATATGTGTCAAAGTAGGTGGGACTATTTTAAAGTATGCAGATGTAATTGTTAGTAGGCTCCAGGACAATGAGAGCAGCCACGGCCCTGTCATTGACGCCTTTGTCAGGTCCGTGTTGTCCTGTGGCAGGCACCGCCGATGTCGGGGAAACGATCGTCAATACTCCGAAAAGAATCCCAGCAGACTCCTTAGCCCCCCCAACAGAGGGATGTCCTTTGCCTTTTTTTGCTTTTCGTCATTTCAAGCGATAAAAACTCTCAATCTTCTCTCGAATTATAAAAAAATTTGGACGCCCTCGGCTCGAGTTCAGGGCGCCCCGAGCTGAATAATGGCGTGAAATGACGCAAGACGCCGCCCTGGCTCAAACGTACTTTTTATTAGAGATGAGTTTGTTTTTAGTGTCAGGATGGATCCTTTGTCTTTTTCTCTGCAAACAAAATCTACCTACTGTTAAGGAATCATCTTCTAGATATCTAACCTTTTGCTCTGTGACGTTTTATGATCTCCTCTGACGTCTGTTATCTCCTTTAAGGAAAGGCCTTGGTGCCATATGTGTTGTTGTCACCAGTGTGAGACCGGTCAACTTGTCTGGCACGAAGGTGTACTTGTTGTGAGAACGCTGAGGCACTTCTTTATCGGTGTTTCTAAGATGTGAAATCTTTGAGGCCATGAGTGTCGGACGCAGGTGGCTCAGTGTTCCCAGCTGGTCATCTACTCCTTCAGAGATGTTGATATCTCTCTGTGAACCAGTTCAAAGGTCTAGCATAGAGAGAGGCTCTTCAGAATTGACGTGGCAACTCTACCGTGTGTCAGAACCTCTTTGACTTGTGATGTGAATCCTCCGGCTGATACTCTGAATAAACCCATCAGTGTTTGACATCAAAGCTCCAACTCTCACCGTGTCTCCTTCCTGAGTCAGTCGTGTTCTCAATCGCGATTATGCTTGCTTGGTAGCACATGTCTGCCGAGCATCTTGCTTCAGAAGCGAGTCAAGAACACTTCCTGGCATTTGGAAAACGAAGAGTGGAACACGCTAGCAAGTGTGCAGGTGTGCGTCATATGAGAGGCCCCGCCTCCTTACATCTTCCGCCACAGATTTGGGGAAATTGGTCCGTGCACAAAGCATTGTGGGGGATTTTAAGACCGCGAAGTCTACTCATGTGCAGCCTCGATATTTCTCCAAACGGAGTACGCCGGGCTCGGTAGATTTCCAAGTATACTGGAGATTGGAACAGTACTTCGGCGGCACTCGATGCTTGAAATAGTGGCTCTGAAGCAGCTTTACTCGCGATTGAGAAACACCCAGTGACTCCCACTGCATTGCTACACAGAAGTTTCCCCCACACCTACGGTACAAATAAAGAACCTGAACCCTAACCCTGGCACTTTACCAACTGATTTTAAGTGTCTGCAGCACTTCAGTCATATTGTTTGTTTTTGTAAAGCCCTGAAAAATGTACTTTTAATACTTTTGTGCAGTTTTGTGTTTGTTTCCTAATGAAGTGTCTCAGCACCCTAAGGTCATTGTCTGTCTGGTGTTTCCTCCTCAGGGTCGCGAGGGGGAGATCCGTCATCTGTTCAGAGGATTCGCCTTCCTCCACTGTAAGAAGCTGGTGGAGAACGGGGGCATGTTCGTCTGCAAGACCCGACACCTGGTGCTGGCTGGAGGGTCAAAGGTCAGTGAGACACAACCCAGGGCTGTTAGAGAGAGAGAGAGGGGGGGGAGGGAGGGAGGGGCGGGCAGGAATGAGTCCTTAAAGGTCACCTATTCTGCAAAGTCCTC
The DNA here is from genome assembly GCA_012861695.1 of Trematomus loennbergii. Classification (NCBI taxonomy): domain Eukaryota; kingdom Metazoa; phylum Chordata; class Actinopteri; order Perciformes; family Nototheniidae; genus Trematomus; species Trematomus loennbergii. Next base: position 137,739 of record JAAOOA010001140.1, read on the forward strand.
TTCTTCATGTCTCTTCTTCATCAACATGTGTCCCCTCTTCTTCATGTCTCTTCTTCATCAACATGTGTCCCCTCTTCTTCATGTCTCTTCTACATCAACATGTGTCCCCTCTTCTTTCATGTCTCTTCTTCATCAACATGTGTCCCCTCTTCTTCATGTCTCTTCTACATCAACATGTGTCCCCTCTTCTTCATGTCTCTTCTACATCAACATGTGTCCCCTCTTCTTCATGTCTCTTCTACATCAACATGTGTCCCCTCTTCTTCATGTCTCTTCTTCATCACATGTGTTCCCCTCCTTCTTCATGTCTCTTCTTCATCAACATGTGTCCCCTCTTCTTCATGTCTCTTCTTCATCAACATGTGTCCCCTCTTCTTCATGTCTCTTCTACATCAACATGTGTCCCCTCTTTCTTCATGTCTCTTCTTCATCAACATGTGTCCCCTCTTCTTCATGTCTCTTCTTCATCAACATGTGTCCCCTCTTCATGTCTCTTCTTCATCAACATGTTCCCCTCTTCTTCATGTCTCTTCTTCATCAACATGTGTCCCCTCTTCTTCATGTCTCTTCTACATCAACATGTGTCCCCTCTTCTTCATGTCTCTTCTTCATCAACATGTGTCCCCTCTTCCTCATGTCTCTTCTTCATCAACATGTGTCCCCCTCTTCTTCATGTCTCTTCTACATCAACATGTGTCCCCTCTTCTTCATGTCTCTTCTTCATCAACATGTGTCCCCTCTTCTTCATGTCTCTTCTTCATCAACATGTGTCCCCTCTTCTTCATGTCTCTTCTTCATCAACATGTGTCCCCTCTTCTTCATGTCTCTTCTTCATCAACATGTGTCCCCTCTTCTTCATGTCTCTCTACATCAACATGTGTCCCCTCTTCTTCATGTCTCTTCTACATCAACATGTGTCCCCTCTTCTTCATGTCTCTTCTACATCAACATGTGTCCCCTCTTCTTCATGTCTCTTCTTCATCAACATGTGTCCCCTCTTCTTCATGTCTCTTCTACATCAACATGTGTCCCCTCTTCTTCATGTCTCTTCTACATCAACATGTGTCCCTCTTCTTCATGTCTCTTCTACATCAACATGTGTCCCCTCTTCTTCATGTCTCTTCTTCATCAACATGTGTCCCCTCTTCTTCATGTCTCTTCTACATCAACATGTGTCCCCTCTTCTTCATGTCTCTTCTTCATCAACATGTGTCCCCTCTTCTTCATGTCTCTTCTTCATCAACATGTGTCCCCTCTTCTTCATGTCTCTTCTACATCAACATGTGTCCCCTCTTCTTCATGTCTCTTCTACATCAACATGTGTCCCCTCTTCTTCATGTCTCTTCTACATCAACATGTGTCCCCTCTTCTTCATGTCTCTTCTTCATCAACATGTGTCCCCTCTTCTTCATGTCTCTTCTACATCAACATGTGTCCCTCTTCTTCATGTCTCTTCTACATCAACATGTGTCCCCTCTTCTTCATGTCTCTTCTACATCAACATGTGTCCCCTCTTCTTCATGTCTCTTCTACATCAACATGTGTCCCCTCTTCTTCATGTCTCTTCTACATCAACATGTGTCCCCTCTTCTCATGTCTCTTCTACATCAACATGTGTCCCCTCTTCTTCATGTCTCTTCTTCATCAACATGTGTCCCCTCTTCTTCATGTCTCTTCTACATCAACATGTGTCCCTCTTCTTCATGTCTCTTCTACATCAACATGTGTCCCCTCTTCTTCATGTCTCTTCTACATCAACATGTGTCCCTCTTCTTCATGTCTCTTCTCATCAACATGTGTCCCCTCTTCTTCATGTCTCTTCTACATCAACATGTGTCCCCTCTTCTTCATGTCTCTTCTACATCAACATGTGTCCCCTCTTCTTCATGTCTCTTCTTCATCAACATGTGTCCCCTCTTCTTCATGTCTCTTCTACATCACATGTGTCCCCTCTTCTTCATGTCTCTTCTACATCAACATGTGTCCCCTCTTCTTCATGTCTCTTCTACATCAACATGTGTCCCATCTTCTTCATGTCTCTTCTTCATCAACATGTGTCCCCTCTTCTTCATGTCTCTTCTACATCAACATGTGTCCCCTCTTCTTCATGTCTCTTCTTCATCAACATGTGTCCCCTCTTCCTCATGTCTCTTCTACATCAACATGTGTCCCCTCTTCCTCATGTCTCTTCTACATCAACATGTGTCCCCTCTTCTTCATGTCTCTTCTACATCAAATGTGTCCCCTCTTCTTCATGTCTCTTCTTCATCAACATGTGTCCCCTCTTCTTCATGTCTCTTCTTCATCATCATGTGCCCCTCTTCTTCATGTCTCTTCTTCATCAACATGTGTCCCCTCTTCTTCATGTCTCTTCTACATCAACATGTGTCCCCTCTTCTTCATGTCTCTTCTACATCAACATGTGTCCCCTCTTCTTCATGTCTCTTCTACATCAACATGTGTCCCCTCTTCTTCATGTCTCTTCTTCATCAACATGTGTCCCCTTCTTCATGTCTCTTCTACATCAACATGTGTCCCCTCTTCTTCACGTCTCTTCTTCATCAACATGTGTCCCCTCTTCTTCATGTCTCTCTACATCAACATGTGTCCCCTCTTCTTCATGTCTCTTCTTCATCAACATGTGTCCCCTCTTCTTCATGTCTCTTCTTCATCAACATGTGTCCCCTCTTCTTCATGTCTCTTCTTCATCATCATGTGTCCCCTCTTCTTCATGTCTCTTCTACATCAACATGTGTCCCCTCTTCTTCATGTCTCTTCTTCATCAACACGTGTCCCCTCTTCTTCATGTCTCTTCTACATCAACATGTGTCCCCTCTTCTTCATGTCTCTTCTACATCATCATGTGTCCCCTCTTCTTCATGTCTCTTCTACATCAACATGTGTCCCCTCTTCTTCATGTCTCTTCTCATCATCATGTGTCCCCTCTTCTTCATGTCTCTTCTTCATCAACATGTGTCCCCTCTTCTTCATGTCTCTTCTTCATCATCATGTGTCCCCTCTTCTTCATGTCTCTTCTACATCAACATGTGTCCCCTCTTCTTCATGTCTCTTCTACATCAACATGTGTCCCCTCTTCTTCATGTCTCTTCTACATCAACATGTGTCCCTCTTCTTCACGTCTCTTCTTCATCAACATGTGTCCCCTCTTCTTCATGTCTCTTCTACATCAACATGTGTCCCTCTTCTTCATGTCTCTTCTACATCAACATGTGTCCCCTCTTCTTCATGTCTCTTCTACATCAACATGTGTCCCCTCTTCTTCATGTCTCTTCTTCATCAACATGTGTCCCCTCTCTTCATGTCTCTTCTACATCAACATGTGTCCCCTCTTCTTCATGTCTCTTCTACATCAACATGTGTCCCCTCTTCTTCATGTCTCTTCTACATCAACATGTGTCCCCTCTTCTTCATGTCTCTTCTTCATCAACATGTGTCCCCTCTTCTTCATGTCTCTTCTTCATCACCATGTGTCCCCTCTGTGGAAAGAGACTCTGAAAGTTTCAGGAACAAAGATTCTCTCTCTTTTTGATCCATTTCTATAAAAACCTGTCTGAAAATGAGCTGATCAGATTTTGGCCACTTGATGATGTCATAACGATGTGTTGGCTTGGTAACCGTTAGCAGGGTTCGTACGGGTGCTGGAAATCCTTGAAAATGCTTGAAATTGTACGAGGTGTTTTCAAGGTTTTAAAAGTGCTTGAATTTGGGACAAAGTGCTTGAAATTGTAAATGGTTTACTTCGCTTCGCTAACGTTGCATGTTACGTTTGTTTAAGCTTACGTTAGCAAGCTGAATAGCGAACTCGATGAGGGATAATAATAATTGCAGGGGACAATCATCTCAGAGGAGCGTACCTATGTTATGTGCGTTACAGTCGCCATCCTGTGGTGTTCAGAGGATGAAGCACTCACTGTTGTAATTCAACCCAGTCTCACGGCGTTTCGTTATTAAACTTGTTTCGGCAAATTCAGATGATAAATACAGCTTTGAAGCTTGTAATAATTACAAGCGGAGAACGGAGTAATTTAACGTCACAGCAGGCGTAACAACAGCCGGTGTTTCTCGTGAGTGTTTCCCCTACACAAACACAATACACACAAACGCAAAATACACAGACACACACACACACTCGCGAGCTTCCCCCAGACCAGTAATACAAACGAAAATGTGTCTTTGGGTCAATGTGACTGATTTCGATAGAGCAAGTCACATTTGGTTTAGGCACGAAACATACTACCAGTAGAAATACATTGCTTTTCAAATCGCCCTGTGTCGAATCAATAGATTATATTTCGTGACTATATCCTAAAAGCCAATACTTTGTTTATTTGAAAACAGATGAAAACAAACTGTCCCGGACCCTGTCGTGTTTATCTATGATACTATACGCTAGAGATGTCCCAAAAAAAAATCGGGGATCGGGATTTTTTTTTTATAAAATTTTTTTATTTTATTTAATGTTACAAAACAAAAATGACCATGTTCACGTCTTAAAGTCATCCTGAGGCCTTAGTTTAAAATTACACAACATCATGTATGTGTTGCTTCTTTTGGGCTTGTTTTCATAGACCTGGTTGCTTATTTCTCTCAAATCTGGCAACAGAGTGGGCGCAGTGTCTAATAGTAGCAGTAAGCTAACGAGAGGCTACGTTCAGCTGGTGTAACGAGAGGCTACGTTCAGCTGGTGTAACGAGAGGCTACGTTCAGCTGGTGTAACGAGAGGCTACGTTCAGCTGGTGTAACGAGAGGCTACGTTCAGCTGGTGTAACGAGAGGCTACGTTCAGCCGGTGTAACGAGAGGCTACGTTCAGCCGGTGTAACGAGAGGCTACGTTCAGCCGGTGTAACGAGAGGCTACGTTCAGCCGGTGTAACGAGAGGCTACGTTCAGCCGGTGTAACGAGAGGCTACGTTCAGCCGGTGTAACGAGAGGCTACGTTCAGCCGGTGTAACGAGAGGCTACGTTCAGCCGGTGTAACGAGAGGCTACGTTCAGCCGGTGTAACGAGAGGCTACGTTCAGCCGGTGTAACGAGAGGCTACGTTCAGCCGGTGTAACGAGAGGCTACGTTCAGCCGGTGTAACGAGAGGCTACGTTCAGCCGGTGTAACGAGAGGCTACGTTCAGCCGGTGTAACGAGAGGCTACGTTCAGCCGGTGTAACGAGAGGCTACGTTCAGCCGGTGTAACGAGAGGCTACGTTCAGCCGGTGTAACGAGAGGCTACGTTCAGCCGGTGTAACGAGAGGCTACGTTCAGCCGGTGTAACGAGAGGCTACGTTCAGCCGGTGTAACGAGAGGCTACGTTCAGCCGGTGTAACGAGAGGCTACGTTCAGCCGGTGTAACGAGAGGCTACGTTCAGCCGGTGTAACGAGAGGCTACGTTCAGCCGGTGTAACGAGAGGCTACGTTCAGCCGGTGTAACGAGAGGCTACGTTCAGCCGGTGTAACGAGAGGCTACGTTCAGCCGGTGTAACGAGAGGCTACGTTCAGCTGGTGACTCGGGAGTCGGGACAGAGAAAATGTCAGGAGTTTGGAAGTATTATAAAATTGAAAGCGAAGGCAGTGTAACAGCCAGATGCAATGTTTGCAAGGCGGAGGTTCCGCGTGGTGGAAAGAACAGAGCTACGTTCAACACGACCAATCTAATACAAACACCAAAACAACACGACGAGTACACAGCGGCCACTCAGGTAACGGCACTGAAACAACCGACACTTTCAGAGACTTTTAAAAGGAAAGAGAAACTGCCCCAGAACAGTGAAAAGGCCAAAAAATAACAGCCAAGATAGCTGAATTCATCGCGTTGGATGACCAGCCGTTATCTGTTATTTTCTTTTTTTTCTCTTAATGCATTGCATAAAGATCGGATCGGGAAAAATCGGTATCGGCAGATTGTCAAAATCAAATGATCGGAATCGGATCGGGAGCAAAAAAAGGTGATCGGGACATCCCTACTATACGCCCTTACTTCATCATTTCAGCGGAAGAGCAGGTGCGAATTGAGAGGTGCCTCTCTCATTTCATTTCAAACCTTTATTCACCAGATGGTCCCATTGAGATCATAGATCTCTTTTTCAAGGGAGACCTGCAGCAAATAGGTTCCACATGAAACATAAAACAATAAAGGACATCATACATTATATTTACAGGATACATTTACATAGTTATAGACATGTACAAGTACCCATAGTATCAACGAGCATTTCATTTAGCCTAGCTTTAAAAACATGCAGAGGAATGAGATTGCTCAGTTTCAATTCTTGCTGAAGACTGTTCCAAGCAAGTGGAGCTGCACATGAGAGCTGTCTCACCTCAGACAGTCCTTGCTCTTGGCACATGTAACAAGACTACATCATGTGATCTCAGACAATAGCTGCTCTCTCTGTGTGATCAGAGAGCAGATAGAATACGGGAGTTTACCCAACAAAGCTTTATTAAAATCAAACAAAACACCCGAACCCTGAAAAACTAGTTTTTTTACACAAATCCACGTTTATTTTTTAAATGAGCCGTTGAGACTTTTGACTGATTTCGAAAGAGAGGGTCACAATAATAACAATTAGAAGGAAACAAATTATACAGATAGAGGTGGAATAAGTACTCAGATCTTGTACTTGAGTAAAAGTAGAAGTACTCAGATCTTGTACTTGAGTAAAAGTAGAAGTACTCAGATCTTGTACTTGAGTAAAAGTAGAAGTGCTCAGATCTTGTACTTGAGTAAAAGTAGAAGTACTCAGATCTTGTACTTGAGTAACAGTAGAAGTACTCAGATCTTGTACTTGAGTAAAAGTAGAAGTACTCAGATCTTGTACTTGAGTAAAAGTAGAAGTACTCAAATCTTGTACTTGAGTAAAAGTAGAAGTACTCAGATCTTGTACTTGAGTAAAAGTAGAAGTACTCAGATCGTGTTCTTGAGTAAAAGTAGAAGTACTCAGATCTTGTACTTGAGTAAAAGTAGAAGTACTCAGATATTGTACTTGAGTAAAAGTAGAAGTACTCAGGTCTTGTACTTGAGTAAAAGTAGAAGTACTCAGATCTTGTACTTGAGTAAAAGTAGAAGTACTCAGGTCTTGTACTTGAGTAAAAGTAGAAGTACTCAGGTCTTGTACTTGAGTAAAAGTAGAAGTAGTCAGATCGTGTACTTGAGTAACAGTAGAAGTACTCAGATCTTGTACTTGAGTAAAAGTAGAAGTACTCAGATCTTGTACTTGAGTAAAAGTAGAAGTACTCAGATCTTGTACTTGAGTAAAAGTAGAAGTACTCAGATCTTGTACTTAGTAAAAGTAGAAGTACTCAGATCTTGTACTTGAGTAAAAGTAGAAGTACTCTGATCTTGTACTTGAGTAAAAGTAGAAGTACTCAGATCTTGTACTTGAGTAAAAGTAGAAGTACTCAGATCTTGTACTTGAGTAAAAGTAGAAGTACTCAGATCTTGTAATTGAGTAAAAGTAGAAGTACTCAGATCTTGTACTTGAGTAAAAGTAGAAGTACTCAGATCTTGTACTTGAGTAAAAGTAGAAGTACTCAGATCTTGTACTTGAGTAAAAGTAGAAGTACTCAGATCTTGTACTTGAGTAAAAGTAGAAGTACTCTGATCTTGTTCTTGAGTAAAAGTAGAAGTACTCAGATCTTGTACTTGAGTAAAAGTAGAAGTACTCAGATCTTGTACTTGAGTAAAAGTAGAAGTACTCAGATCTTGTACTTGAGTAAAAGTAGAAGTACTCAGATCTTGTACTTGAGTAAAAGTAGAAGTACTCAGATCTTGTACTTGAGTAAAAGTAGAAGTACTCAGATCTTGTACTTGAGTAAAAGTAGAAGTACTCAGATCTTGTACTTGAGTAAAAGTAGAAGTACAGAGTGTAGGAATACTCTGTTACAGTAAAAGTCCTTCATTCAAAATGTTCCTCAAGTCAAAGTAGAAAAGTATTCTCATCAAAATATAGTGAAAGTAGCGACAGTAAAAGTAGTCATTGTGCAGATTGGTCCATTTCAGAATAATATATATGATATGTTTTATAATGATTGATCATGAAAGTGTTCTCAAAGCTGGTAAAGGTGCAGCTAGTTTGAATGACTTTGTATACTGCAGGGTAGCTTGTGGATTTACTCCAGGTGGAACTAAAGTCTGATTTAACACTTGGTTATATTTCACATCATTCATCCACATCTGTGAAGTAACTAAAGGTATAAAATACATGTAGTGGAGGAAAAGTACAACATTTACCTCTGAATTGTAGAGAGTAGAAGTACACCATGTACCTCTGAACTGTAGTGGAGTAAAAGTACACCATTTACCTCTGACTTATGTTTACTGCCAACCTAAAAGTACCTCAAAAATAGTAATCAATAATGTATTGAAAAGTTATTTGGCTGATTGTTTTATATTGGCTCAGCCAGGTTATATGGGATGCCCAGTCTACGTACAGATGGGTCACTCATTTTGAAATATTAAACTTAGTTTTCTTTTCTTTAATTTTTCATCGTCATGTAGAATGCTATCACGAAACACATTTGGTTGTTTATAGCATAAAGAACATCTGATTTAATGTGAGGTAGGGGAATAATCATTTGAGTTTAAGTATGTGTATATAAATATGTAATTTACAACAGCTGTAAGATGCTTGAAAATGCACCTTGAAAATGCTTGAAAAGTGCTTGAATTTGACTTTGGAAAAGGTGTAAGAACCCTGCATTAGCCAATCAGCAACCAAGTTCTGATGAACTAATTTAGTTCAGGCTCTTTTTGGTGTGAACGCAAATATATCTGAGTTCTGATTAACTATTGTGGGAAAAGTACTCCGGTGTGAACGCGCCAATTGAGTTCTTTGTAACCAAATCTCTCTCAGAGGGGCGTGGGGAGGGGCTCCTTATTTTCATCTAAAGTAACAGACAGAGAATCAGCACTTGGAAACAGGGCTGAAACAGAGGGGATGCTGCAATGATCTGTCTGGTGTTTCAGCCAATCAGAGACAGGCTCTGGATATATCTGAGACCTGTGATGTATTGATGAAGAAGAGGATGATAGGGGACCTTTAAACCCTTACATGAGTCAGGGTTTTACCACTCACTGTTCCCTCCTCTTCACGTCAATGGTTTCCTGAATGTGTTTTTGGTTATAATCAGGTCTGTGGTTAACACGAGCTGATGAGATTTTAATATTTTGTTCTACGACATAAAATACGTCAGTAAATACCCCACTGGTGGATTTAAAAATGGAGGATGCTAACAAGTTTCTAAATGAGACGATGTTGCTGCCTGCAGTGATTTAGTGCGGTTAGCAGCTCTCACCATGAGGATACATCCTTCCATATGTGGTCTGGAAGAAGCCATTCATAACGTTGGCAACAGCCTTAATTAGCTCCAAACACTTAGCTTGTATTGATCATGACAAAAGCTTTATTGTTATATACACAACCCTGTAGTTGTCGTCAATACAAATCTGTAATTTCTGTTATGTATACAGGCGTCATGTTCTCGATAATTTATATAGCGCCACAGTACTCATACTTTATCTTTCTAGAACCAACACCTGACACGTATATGACGAAGGAGAGCGTGTTTGTGCTTTAACCTGTTAAGCCCGAGAGACCCCGGTACCGAGGCACTGCCGCAACATCTTGCAGGAAACAGTGTCTGAGGGCATGTTCATTTAATAAACTATGAATGTTTTATATCCATGTAACGGGAAGAAACTCATCTAACTGATCATTTTTTTTTTTTTTTTCAAAAGAAAACCCACAATGCTAACACTGAGCCTCTGAATTAGCAACGAGCGAAAAATGCTAACAGATTACTGCATTGAAAATCACTCACAAAACCTTATTATTTATCTTTCTCCACATCCATGACATCGATTCACATCGTGAGGTGACACAGAATCTATGGACACCCACATTAACACTGAATTATACGTATTTGCGACGTTATAAGCAAAAAACAGACATCAAAACAGGTGAAGCTAGGTAGCTAAAAATGCTAACATTTTTACCTTGGCTCTGTAGTCTCTCCAAAGTGGTCTTCAATGGCATTAAAATGATAAAAACGCTGCTGAAGTTAATCAATAGGTTAATCCAATGTGTCTGTGTCCCTTTGAAATGATTTCTGATAATCCATAAGCATTAAAACTGCTTTTCCGTTTCCAGATGTCAAAGCTAGAGATAGGTCCACTCTGATGCTAAATTACATGCGCGAAGCCCCCACCTCTTCTCTTCACAACGTGTGTGTGTGGGGACTCCCCCTTCGATTCTATTGGCTCTAACGGTCAGAAAGAGGTGTCAACCATCAAAATCGAGCAAGGGGGCCAGAGATATGGAAAATCCACCCAAATGACCCCAGAAGTGGTTTATTTTTGCTAAATCTCTCTAAAAAGGTCAAATGTCACTTGTTTTGCATCAATCTTGATACAGGGTACTTATTATATGTTGTACTTTGGATTCCTAAAGCTTTTAGTCTACTAACCCATCATCCAAGGGTAGTTTTCACTATAAGTAAAAAAGAATTTTGGACGGACACTATAATTTACAGTTTTTTACTATGTAAAATCTGAATTTTCTTTAAAATAAAAAACATCTATATTGATTCTGACTTTTCTACATCCAACTCACAGGTTTATCATTACTTTGAGAAAAAAGATTATTAATTAAACCCTTTTAGAAGGGAAGATATGGTCATTTGTTCTGGGAATGTCATTTTCGAGCCTGAGACCTGAAAAACAAGCTCAGGGCTTAAGAGGTTAAAACTAGTCATTAATGTACAGTGTTAATTAAACCCTCAGAATGTGATATTTCCTTCAATATTGTGTTTTAAATGACTTCCCTTCTGTAAATCTGTGTACTCTTTCAGCCCAGAGACGTGACCAACTTCACGGTGGGAGGATTCGCTCCCATGAGTCCTCGCATCACCAGCCCCATGCACCACGGAGGAGGAAGTGAGTACACTCTAAATACATCAAATCAAAGCTAAATGTATTACAGCCCCAAATCAATCAATCAAAAATCTATCTAATCAATAAATAAAGATTAGGGATGTTTCAGTCAGTGTAACATTCAGTTAATGATGGAACATATTTGTATTGATTTTAATATCCTGGTTTTGTAGTTTCTTTTCTGTATTTGAAAAAGATCTGCTTTGGGGTATATGAAGATAAGAGGTACTTTATTGATCCCAAATGTTGAAGTTTTTGGAATGGTAAATGCATGCATAAGGTACATATATAAAAACACAGAATGGAAATAAAACATTTAAGAAAAGGACCAAAAATACGACTGTTTTTAACATTAAAAATATTTAGAAATAAGTAGAAGTACAGTATGTTATCACAAAATACAGTCATTGTAACATCCAGTTAATAATGGAAAATATTTGTATTGATTTTAATATCCTGGTTTTGTAAAGCAGAAAAAGATCTGCTTTATTTTAATGTTGCGTCTGCTGAACCAATCAGTGTCTGAGCTTCTGGGTCAGGTGTTACAGTTCATAAAGAGGTGGAAGAGACTGGTTTAAATCCCTCAGTCTCTAGCGCAGGGGTGTCAAACTCAAGGCCCGGGGGCCAAATCCGGCCCGTGACTTCATTTTCTGTGGCCCCACAAAGCATGAAGAATATAACATGTTTATTAAACCTTTTACATGCCGATTTACAGAAGCACGTTGCCCATAAACTACATGTCCCACAATGCATCTCAAAAAAAAAAAAAATTCCTCAGAATCTGACTTTTTTTTCTAAATGTCATTTCTTTTTTCCCAGAATTTGGCTTTTCTTTTTAAATAATTTTGTGACATTCTCACTGAAGAGACTCTTACCTAACCCTGCTTTCAGACGTAGTTAATTATGAAGTTATTACCCTATCCGATAATAATCCAATGCAGAGGCAATAATGTAATATAATACATTATTTTATATATAAAACTGGCCCTTTGAGTGCAGCCATGATGCTGATGTGGCACCCTGCTCGAGCGTCTCCTCTTGCAAAGCCACAGCCAAATAGTAGTTCATGTTTCAGGGTTTATAGTTTCTTGGAAGGCTGCAGCTGTTCAAGTATGCTTTGTGTTGATGTGTTGTCATGGTAAACACATTCCATCTCACTCAGTAAATCCAAATCTCAGGCTTGAAGGATTTCCTCTTGGCCAGGAGTTTTAGTATCTGGCGTCAAAGCCTCGGGGACTCGGGGACTTCATTCATCCGGAGGAGCTTTGTTTTCTGATAATTACTACATTTTAAAACCAAATAAAATCCAAATATTTAGAGACGAGTTGTAAAGGGAAAATGTGCAATTAAAGATACAATAAAAAATATGATATAAATATAAGAAGTTTAATTGAAAAGAAATAAACGTACGGGGTTATTGAGTTATGATGTGCACATTTTTTTTAATTAAATAACACATAAATATTCATATAAACACACTCACTCACACTCACTGTGTTTCTCAATCTTGAGTACGCTTGCTTGGTAGCACATGTCTGCCGAGCATCTTGCTTCAGAAGCGAGGCAAGAATACTTCCTGGCATTTGGAAAACAAAGAGTGGAACAGGCTAGCAAGTGTGCAGGTGTGCGTCATATGAGAGGCCCCGCCTCCTTACATCTTCCGCCACAGATTTGGGGAAATTGGTCCATGCGCAAAGCATTGTGGGGATTTTAAGACCGCGGAGTCTACTCATGTGCACACTCGATATTTCTCCTAACGGAGTACGCCGGGCTCGGTAGATTTCCAAGTATGCTGGAGATTGGAACAGTACTTCGGCGGCACTCGATGATGTAGTATGCTTGAAATAGTGGCTCTGAAGCAGCTTTACTCGACATTGAGAAACACCCACACACACACTCACACACACTCACACACCCTCACACACACTCACACACCCTCACACACACTCACACACACACACACACATACTCACTCTCACATACTCACTCTCACTCTCACACACTCACTCTCACACTCACACACTCACACACACTCACTCACTCACTCTCACACACACACACACACACACACACACACACACATACTCACTCTCACTCTCACACTCACTTACACACACTCACTCACACACTCTCACACACACACACACATACACACACACACACACACATACTCACTCTCACTCTCACACACTCACTCTCACTCTCACACACTCACTCTCACTCTCACACTCACTCACACACTCACACTCACACACTCACACACACTCACTCACTCACTCACACACTCTCACTCACACACTCACACACACACACACACACATACTCACACTCACTCTCACTCTCACACACTCACTCTCACACTCACTTACACACACTCACTCACAAACACTCACACACACACACCCTCACACACACACACACTCACTCACGCACACTCACTCACGCACACTCACACACACTCACACACTCACACTCACTCTCACACACACACACACACACACACACACACACACATACTCACTCTCACTCTCACACACTCACTCTCACACACTCACTCTCACTCTCACACTCACTCACACACTCACACTCACACACTCACACACACACACACACACACATACTCACTCTCACTCTCACACTCACTACACACACTCACTCACACACTCTCACTCTCACTCTCACACACTCACTCTCACACTCACACTCACACCACACTCACACTCACTCACACTCACACACACACACACACACACTCACACTCACACTCACTCACACTCACACTCACACTCATCACACTCACACACACACGTATCTAAAAAAGGATACAAATAAAATAGGATACTATTATTTATATCAACCTAAAAAGTTAAACTGTGAAATAATATAACAAAGAATAGAACAACAGTATGTATTTAAACATAAGTAAAAAGTGCACACATCTATTCAGTGGGGTTACAGTAAGTACATTTAAATTAGACAGTAACTCAAAACTCCCAAACAGAAAACTCTAAACTCAGAAGTCTTCATCTCATTGGTCTGCTTTATTGTATAAGTCTCAATAAAACTGAATTCAGAAGAACTTTTATTGATGAATTGGTTTTAATGTCTGACTATGGTCTGAGCTGCAGCCGCTGACGAACATCAATCAAAGGTTTGGTAATGAACTGTGTCTTTTGTTCTGCAGGCTCTCCACAGAGAGGAGAGGAGGAGGAGGAGGAGGAGGTGGAGGAGGTGGGGGGGGAGGAGGAGGAGGAATGGGGCGGGGCCGAGGACGAAGAGACAACGATCTGATTGGTCAAACCGTCCGCATCTCGCAGGGTCCTTACAAAGGTGAGACACTGGAGACATTAAAGGGGACCTATCAGCAAAATGAACTTTCTGATGTCTTTTATACATAAATGTTTTTTATATATTTGTATATATCTGAGACCTATGCTATGGCCTAAAAATAGCATGATAGGTGACCTTTAAACATATTTCAAAACTTTTATCACACTTTTTCCAAACACTTTTTTGTTTCAGACACTTTAAAACTTTTTCTGTCATTTTTCTCACATTTCCAAGCCTTTTTTTTTAAATATTTTTAAATCCAAAAGTGAACATTTATTGATATGTTATGATTAAAATTTCACAACGTATTTTTACCCAACAAAATATCCTGCATTTAGTGTCAAAAACATTTTCATTTTGTCCAAAAGAAGTATTTAACTGTCCTAATTGTTGTTCTTTAAATGAATGATGCATTTTCCTACATTTCCCAGGATACATTGGGGTGGTGAAGGACGCCACAGAGTCTACGGCGCGCGTTGAGCTGCACTCGACCTGTCAGACTATCTCAGTGGATCGACAGCGCCTCACCACCATGTACGAAACATTATTTTATGTATCATTTCAACAAGGACCATGCATACAAATACATTAATCCCAGAGAAGAGATGCATTATGCCAGATTGTAGCTAAGTTTTCCAAACAGGCTGGTTCCTTTAGTTTGAATGTGTGTTTGGTGGCGTGATCATTATTATTTAGAGTCATTGCGTGCCTATTGATTTGAACACGATCCGTGTATCCATCATTTCCTGGTCTTCTCTAAAGAAGAGGGACCAATGAAAACGTTGTCATGTTGCCGTTGTTCAGCATGGAAACATTCATTAGCTAACAATGACATTATTGTTCTATTAATATAAAGGGAGGTCAGGTACTCTTTAAAACAGATGCTAGTTATGGGTACTTTTTACTGAAGTACATTTCAAAGCCCTCTTTACTTTGACTTGAGTAAAGAAGTTTAGTCAGTACTTCTACTTTCACCAGAGTATTTTTAAACACGAGTATCTGTACTTCGACTTGAGTAAAGGATGTGTGTACTTTTGCCATCTCTCTAACCTCACATTGACCTCCATCCTCTCCACCTCAGGGGGCTAAGAGGCACAGCGGGCAGACCTCGACTCACGGCCGCACCCCGATGTACGGATCCCAGACTCCGATGTACGGGACGGGATCCAGAACGCCCATGTACGGCTCTCAGACGCCCGTACAAGAAGGTGAGAGGGGAATAATTATCTTTATTTGACACAAAGTACTGGACATAAAATACACACTTTTCACACATACATGTACACATGTCTAATATTTATATATGACCCAAATATGTATATATGTTTATCTTTAATTTTGTTTTTGTGTGTTTACATTAGCATTTCTATTTCTATACGTTTAAACCCTGTAGCTATTGTAAATAAAATGAAAAAGTTACTTATAATTCAAGTGAAATACAACATATTTCTCACTCTGTTGTTCCTCCAGCTGGAAGCCGCACGCCTCACTACGGCTCTCAAACCCCATTGCATGATGGGAGCAGGACGCCGGGTCAGAGCGGAGCCTGGGACCCCAGCAACCCCAACACACCCTCCAGGTAACACACACACACTCACACTCACACTCACACACCTCACAGACATTACACATGTAAACATTCTGGTGCTCACATTTCCTAGGCATTTATAGCACTAGCTGTATTGATGCGTGACAGGGCTCTTATTTTGAAAAACATGCATCACCTGGAGCTTCCTGTAATAATACACTTACTCTATGGGGCTCTTATTTTGAAAAACATGCATCACCTGGAGCTTCCTGTCAGGATGCACTTACTCTATGGGGCTCTTATTTTGAAAAACATGCATCACCTGGAGCTTCCTGTCAGGATGCACTTACTCTATGGGGCTCTTATTTTGAAAAACATGCATCACCTGGAGCTTCCTGTAAGGATACACTTACTCTATGGAGCTCTTATTTTGAAAAACACACATCACCTGGAGCTTCCTTAAGGATACACTTACTCTATGGGGCTCTTATTTTGAAAAACATGCATCACATGGAGCTTCCTGTAAAGATACACTTACTCTATGGGGCTCTTATTTTGAAAAACATGCATCACCTGGAGCTTCCTGTAAGGATACACTTACTCTATGGGGCTCTTATTTTGAAAAACATGCATCACCTAGAGCTACCTGTAAGGATACACTTACTCTATGGGGCTCTTATTTTGAAAAACATGCATCACCTGGAGCTTCCTGTCAGGATGCACTTACTCTATGGGGCTCTTATTTGAAAAACATGCATCACCTGGAGCTTCCTTAAGGATACACTTACTCTATGGGGCTCTTATTTTGAAAACATGCATCACCTGGAGCTTCCTTTAAGGATACACTTACTCTATGGGGCTCTTATTTTGAAAACATGCATCACCTGGAGCTTCCTGTAAGCAAATAGTCCCCCCTTGGGTCTTTTAGTTTTGAAAAAATGATAACCCTGAGCTTCCTGTGAACTGTATTGGGCTTTTATTTTGAAATGTGCCACACACACACACAGCACAGTATTTATTTTTAAAGGGCTCCTATCATCCAAAATGCACTTTTTGATGTCTTTTATACGTAACTATGTGTCCCCGTGTGTCCCCGGTGTGTCAGGAGACTTCAGAGACATGTTTTTTTATACATTTGTATATATCTGAGACCTTTAATATATGCCTAAAAACGGTATCATAGGAGACCTTTAAATAAGTGTGTATTTATTTTCACGTTGTTCTGTATTTCTAACGGTGTTATCCTGTCTTCTCTCCAGGAATGACGAGGAGTATGACTTTGGGTACGACGATGAACCGTCCCCCTCCCCTCAGGGTTACACCGGGACCCCAACCCCCAGACCCCCGGTTACCCAGAGGTCCCCTCTCCTCAGGTTAACCCTCAGTACAACCCTCAGACGCCGGGCACGCCTGCTATGTGAGTCTCAACACACTCAGTCAACAGCAAACGTGTTTAAAATGT